>JAESVK010067195.1:0-48835 GCA_017140935.1 Hamamelis virginiana
CTTACAGTTTTTCGGCCTCCTGATTCCATTTTTGGACTCCATTTTTCAAGATACTGCTTCTATAGCTGAGTTTTGAGCATCATGGCCACCTCCAGGTACCCTGTACATGCTTCTTATTCTGCCACTGCCACTGCCTCTGCCACAGAGACTTTCTCTGCTCGAGATCCTCATTCACCTATTACCATTGCTGATCTTGAATCTTTTCTCAAGAAGGTTGTCTCATATTCTGGTACTTCCTTCTCTCCTGCTCTCTCTGCTACTACGACAGGTAACTCCTCTTGGTTCTTTGATTCTGCATGTAGCAATCATATGACCTCTGATCCTACTATTTTCTCTACCCAACATTCTTCTTCTCATATTCCACCCATTCATACTGCCGATGGTTCCCACATGCAAGTAAGCCATACAGGACAAGTTTCTCACTCTCATATATCTCTTTCTGATACATATCTCATACCCAAACTCACTCTTAATCTTATTTCTGTGGGTCAACTTTGTGACATGGGTCTTACTGTTACTTTCTCTCGTTCTGGTTGTATTGTGCAGGATCCTCAGACCGGATAGACTCTTGGGACTGGTCGTAAAGTTGGTCGCCTATTTGAGCTCATCAGTCTTCACACCTCTTCTCCAGCTCCTCAGATTGCTGCTCCAGCTCCTTCTACTTCCTCACTCCATTTATGGCACTCTCGTCTTGGGCATATATCGGTTGGTCGTTTACGGTCTTTAATTTCTAGTGGCTCTTTAGGTTCTGTTGGTCATGACCATTTAGACTGTTTATCTTGCCAACTTGCAAAAAAACCTGCCTTACCATTTCCTCATAGTACTTCTATTTCTTCCGCACCTTTTGATTTAGCTCACTCTGATATTTGGGGTCCTTCTCCTGTTCCGACCATGGGGGGATCAAAATACTTTGTGATCTTTATCGATGACTATTCTCGCTACACTTGGCTATATCTCATCCGTAATCGCTCTGAACTTAAACAGATTTATTATGATTTTGCACAAATGATCAAAACTCAATTTTCTTGTCCTATCAAAGTCTTTCGTGCAGATAATGCCATGGAGTATCGAGACTCAGATTTTCTCACTTTTCTTCGTACTAATGGCACTATTCCCCATCGCTCTTGCCCCGGCACCTCTCAACAAAATGGGCGTGCTGAACGTAAACATGACATCTCTTGGATACAGCACTTCTCATTTCTTCTTCTTGTCCTGAGAATTTCTGAGGAGAAGCCGTCCTAACTGCTGCGTATACAATCAATCGTGTTCCTTCTTCTGTCATTGGTAATATTTCTCCTTATGAGCGTCTATATGGTCATTCTCCGTCTTATAATCATCTCAGGGTTTTTGGGTGTGCTTGTTTTGTTCTTCTACAACCTCATGAGCGTACTAAGTTGGAACCTCGCTCTCGTCTCTGTTGCTTCTTGGGCTATTGTATAGAACATAAAGGTTATAGGTGTTGGGATCCCATCTCCAAACGTCTTCGTGTCTCTCGTCATGTTGTATTCTGGGAGCACAAAATGTTTTCATCACTCTCCAAATTCCACTTACATGTTCCTCACACACAGTCTTTCTTTACTAATTCCTCAATTCCATTATTTCCTGATGATGCTGAGACAGGTCTCGAACTTTCTACTGCTGCTCCTGAGGTGCCTCTTTTGTCTACGGATCCTGCCACCGTACCACTCTCCGCCACTACTGATGTCCTTCCTGCCATTGATCCTGCTCCTGTCTCAGACTCCACCATTGACCATGCCTCCACTTCTGACAATGTCCTTGATCCACCCATTCGTCGGTCTACTCGGGTAAGGGAACCATCTATCATTCTTCGTGATTTTCATTGTTTTTCCACTATTATCTCTCATCATGAACCGCAGACCTATCATGAGGCTCGTTCTAATCCTCTGTGGCAACAAGCAATGGCTGAAGAATTACAGGCTTTTCATACCACTCATACTTGGGATTTGGTTGACCTTCCACGTGGAAAATCAATTGTGGGTTGTAAATGGGTTTACAAAATCAAGACCCGTTCTGATGGTTCAATCGAGCGTTACAAAGCTCGTCTGGTAGCCAAGGGTTTTACTCAGGAACATGGCATTGATTATGAAGAGACTTTTGCCCCCGTTGCTCGTATTACTTCTGTCCGCAGTTTACTTGCTATTGCTGCTGTTCGAAAATGGAACCTATATCAGATGGATGTCAAAAATGCCTTTCTCAATGGTGATCTTTCTGAAGAAGTTTACATGCAGCCTCCACCTGGGTATGATCATCCTCTAAATAAGGTCTGTAGACTTCGTCGAGCATTATATGGACTGAAACAAGCTCCTCGGGCATGGTTTGCCAAGTTCAGTTCTGTTATTGGGGATTTTGGCTTTATCTCTTGTCCGTATGATTCTGCTCTCTTCATTCGTCAGACAGCCACAGGCACTACTCTTCTTCTGCTCTATGTTGATGATATGATTATTACTGGCAATGACCTTAGTGGCATTTCTGCACTCAAATCCTTTCTTCATCAGCATTTCGAGATGAAAGATCTTGGTTCTCTCAGTTATTTTCTCGGTCTTGAGATATCATCTGACTCCCATGGTTACTATCTATCACAAGCCAAGTATGCTTCAGATCTTTTCACTCGTGCTGGACTCACAGATGCCAAGACAGTCTCTACTCCTCTTGAGACCAATGCCAGACTTACTCCTCTTGATGGTACCTTACTGCCTGATGCCACACTCTATCGTCAGTTGGTTGGCAGTCTTATCTATCTCACAGTCACTCGCCCGGATATTGCCTATGTTGTTCACATTGTCAGCCAGTTCATGTCAGCTCCTCGCTCCACTCATTTTGCAGCCGTTCTTCGTATTCTTCGTTATATAAAGGGCACTCTCTTTCATGGTCTTCACTTTTCTGCCACTTCTTCTCTAGAGTTGCGAGCTTACACAGATGCTGACTGGGCTGGTGACCCTACTGATCGTCGGTCTACTACTGGTTTTTGCTTCTTTCTCGGTGACTCTCTTATCTCCTGGCGTAGTAAGAAGCAAACCGTCGTTGCCAGGTCCAGTACTGAAGCCGAATACCGTGCTCTTGCTGATACTACCCAAGAACTTCTATGGCTTCGCTGGCTACTCGAAGCTATGGGTGTCCCTCATTCTTCTGCCACTCCTATTTACTGTGACAGCCGAAGTGCCATTCAAATTGCACACAATGATGTATTTCATGATCGCACCAAGCATATCGAGATTGATTGCCACTTTGTTCGTCATCATATTGGCCAAGGCACTGTCCGCCTTCTTTCTATCTCATCTATTGAGCAAACTGCTGATCTCTTCACCAAGGCTCATCCTCCCGGTCGCTTTACAGATTTAGTTTCCAAACTCAAGTTGGTTTCTCTTCACCCACCTTGAGTTTGAGGGGGGATGTTAATGTATATACTATTTACTATTTACCGTAGTTTCTAATTACTGTATAGTTTCCATATTCTGTATAGGGTCTAGCCTATATAAGGCTCTCTTTGTACATTGATTAGGTTAAGATTTTCAATACAGAGTTTTATACTTTTCTCTCAATAATACCAAATGGAGAAATAATGTCCAACCTCAATTGCATCATCCTTGTCTTTAAGGCTCAGATCTTTCTCGTGGCAGGCTTTCCTAAGAGTTATAACCTCCTTCTGTAACATATCATACAACACTCCAGACACATAATCTACACCATCTGTTTTTGTTTTCTCAAAAGTGTTCCCATCCACACTGGCCTCGCATGCACCAGTTATCTCAGTACTTTGGATCTGATCACTGGCATAGCTCAGAGTGCTATCTTTCCCACTTGCATTTGGAATCAGTTTATCTCTATCCAATGATCTACTACCACCATCAAATGACCTTGATGAGACAAGCATGCTTTAGTAAAGCAGTAACACTGTTGGATCGGAGGGACCCAGATTGTGAATTTGGCGTTCTCTTTGATAGAAAGCCATTAGATGATCTGGAAAAATTTTCTGCTCCACCAAGAGACTGACGGCGTGAAGGCCCATTGCTCATACTTCTTCCTTCTGTGGTAGAGCGGGAATTACCATTAGGAGATGCTTTAAGCCTTTCCTCCAGAACCTTGAATCTTAGTTGGTATTTTTCCTAGCTAAGCAACCGATCAACCAATGAGATAACAAGATGAAGAGTACAACTGGTAAAAAAGCAGGAATATTACAAAACAGGTCATTTTACTCACTTTTAATTGTGCTTCTGCCTTTGCAGTGCGCTCTGCTACTGCCAATTTATCTCGAAGCTGTTGCATTTCTTCCTACAGAGATATAGCAAACCACATTATGTCCTGTTGGAAACATTTAAAACTTCTTTCTTTTAGTACTTACATATTTTATTTTTATTTAACATTTTTTGGGAAACAACTAGCAGTTTCCTGTACGTTCTACATATGCTAAAAATTAGTATTTTCAGCATATGAGCAACCAGGAACCTCCTTTAAATTGGAATTGTTTTAACGGTTCCTGGTTTGAAGTTCATCCTCAGTTTAATTTTTTTTATAAGCAACAAGAAATTTTATTAGAAAACAAATATAGAGGACCAGATATCCTAACATACAAAGATGAAAAGGAACACAAAAATGAACCAACTACAAACAAAACAAAACCACCAGACCCGCACTGCTGCCCAATTACACAAAATAACAAAAGAAAACCCCTAAATTCTTTAGTCACCGAAGCCTGAAATGAACTCAAAAAATAAATCCTACCTCATTTAATTATAAAAAATAACACATGACAAACAGGGAAAGAAATTAGTTACTCTTACCGTCTTACTCTCTTCCATGTGTCACAACAGAAACCCAGTGGAACTGCATAGGTCACCCATAAACCCACCCATACCAGTATGCCACATATATATTAAGGGCATTTTACGAAAATAAACCCAAGTTTTGAAACAATTACGGAAACGAACCCGCCTTATTAATATTTACATAAATATTTTTTTTGGACGGAAATACCCTCGTGAGATTTTAGAACTACTCCCTCTGTCCCAATTTATGTGCATACATTGACTAAACACGTAGTTTAAGAAATGCATTGATTGCTTTGACTTTATTATATTTTTAAGTTTGTGTTCCAATTTTACCCTTCTAAAAGAAAGGATTACCCTCCAAGTTATTTGATAAAAGGGTAAAATTGGAAATTCATTCTAATTTTCAATTTGAAAAATCAAAGTAATCACATATTTTGGGACATCCCAAAATGGAAAGGTGATCACATAAATTGGGATGGAGGAAGTATTATTATGCCACTTTAATGGTCAACTTTGGGGATTGGGAATTCTTAGCAACTTTGGGAATTCTAATTAAATGTGGGGATTAAGGATTATGTGTATTTCTGGGGATTGAGGATTATGCGTATTTCTGAGGATTGGGGATTATACATTTTTTTTGGGGGGGAATTATGTGTATTTGTGGGGATTGTATACAAAATTTGAACAAAAGGGCATTTTCGTCCAAAAATATGGCCATAGGTGTACTTCCGTAAATAATAATAAGGCGAGTTCATTTACTTAATTGTTGCAAAACATGGGTTTATTTCTATAAAATGCCAATATATTAAATATTTAGTCCTCTTTAAGCAGATTTGGAGAAATCTTTATTTATCACTTTTTCTCTATTTATCAAAAACATACCTGGAAAAATCTTCTTTCTTCAAGCCATTGCTTTACAGGCATTACTTTATCATTGCCATCTTTCCACTCATTGGCAACCCGATTTGCAGTAACCTTCGCACGAGCTAGTTCCCGGTCCAGAGTTTTTCTTTCATCCTGTAACAAGTCAAAGTTAGAAGCAGCTTGGAACATTTGTCATACACTCAGGATAACAACCAACTATTCTGGAAGAAGTAATTTTTTAGAAGAATAGTGATTACATTCATCTCTTGCACTTTCCGCTGGTAGTCACGGACAGCGTTAGCAGCAGCCCCACCAGCCAACACAGCCTCCTCAAGCTCACGCACAGTTTGGGTTAGCTTTTCTACCTCTGCAACCTTTTGCCGATGCATTTTGTCCAGGATTTTGTTCTCCTCCTGATACAACGGATACATGTTAAATTGAACGGTGTACGGCTGTACGCCACCCACTAATGGCTCTCGTACAAAAATAGCCTACAGAAATTTGAAAGCCAGACAAACCTGGCAGATCTCAATCTGCTTCATTAGCTCTTGGTTTTTGTTTTGCAAATCATCAACCAAGGACGCCTTTGCCAAAGCCATCTGAACAGTCCTTTCAGCCTCAAGTAGAGCAGCTTCCTTAGATTTAGTTAGCCGATCCAGCGCTCTATTGTCATCCTGAAACTTTGCTGCCTAGCTAAAAAGCCAAAATCTTCATGAGTTGATAAAATTTACCCTTATTACTCTTGTCATGCATATTAAACAAGAAATCCCTGACTGTGGCTATAAAGGCCACATCCGTGTCTACGTTCAAGGAAGTTTCACCAGGGGATGCTGATGAAAAGAATGGTTGACAGTACAAGTACAATATGACCACAAATAACGGAAGGTCATTACAGTATTACTGGTGACAGTTGAAACATACCTCCAGCCTAGCTAGCTTTAGCTCCCTCCAGCGGAGCGATGATGGCCTCAATGGGAGGCATCTCATCATCTTTCTGGGCAGCATGTAATCTTCGAAGTGTGGCTTCTGCGGCAAATTGAGCAGCCAAAGCTTCTTTTTTCTCATCATTTATCTTCTTTACTTCAAGGTTCTACAAACAATAACTTACTCATCATTGCATGCTGAAAATAACCTCCTAAAACAAGATCAGGCAATGGCAGTAACTACATATAGTACCTTGCTTTCCAAAGTGCTTCAGTCGCTTTTAGCTTTTCATCCACTTTATTGAGCTCATCATTTAGCTGAATTCATCAACCAAAAGAAAATGATTAGCAACCTCCCTACATATTAGTTTATAGGTATGTTTTCTAGACAAGAGGATCCAACTAATCAATTCAGCTATGTAATCCACTATGTAAAAATAAACAACATTTGTGCAAAAGCATTTCCACCCAATTCATGGATTGAGTGCCTTGAATGAAGAAACAAGGAACTCTAGTATTTGACCTCAAATATCTGTAATTGCAATGTTACTGTGAGATGAATTTTATGTGATGAATTAATTAGTCGTTAGTTTATTTCATTAAGGGTAGTTTAGTCTTTTAGGGTAGTAGGGTCTTACTTTATTTAAACTCTATTATTGTATTCTTTATTTTCTAAGGTTGAATAATAGAAGCGCAGCCTTCAAGGCTTTTCTCTTTCAAAAGAAAGCTTTCATGGTGTCAGAGCATTAGGTTTTGGTTGAATCAAGTTTTGGATCTCTCTATCTCTTGGCCCGAAGTTCCTCGTCTCTCTCCCTTTGTATCTCAGCATCACAGAAGCCCCCCCTCCTCTCTCTCTCTCTCTCTCAGTCTCTCTCTTTATCATCTCTTCCCCCTCAATTCCCCTGTTGTTCTTGCTGTCTCAACTAGTTTTAGGCTTAAAAACCAGATTTTTGATTAGTTAGTTCAAATTTTCAACTCTTCTAAGTGTCCAATATTTTTCTGTGGGTTGGGTTTCTTAAGTTTTCTGATTTTTAGCATGTTCATGAGGTGTTTATTTCCCTTATGGCTAACAAAAAAATTCAGGCTATTCGCATTTTGTTGATTGGGGATAATTATTCTTACTCGCCAAAGTTTTAAGAACTTTCTGTTGGGTCGAGGATGATGGGGTAATGTTACTGGCACCACTGCTAAACTAACATATCCTAATGTTGAAGGATATAATTCTGCTTTAACAACGTGGGAAATGGTGAACGCATAGGTTCTCACTTGGTTTCAAAACTTTGGGGAACCAAGTAATTGTCAAAATCTAGGGAAGTCAATAGGGCAGGGTGGGGCAGGGCAGGTTTTTCCTTTCCTAATCCGGTCCCATCAATAAAAACCCCTTCCCAAGCCCGTCCTACTCCCAACTTGAAACGGGACGGGATGGAGTGGGTTTTTCCATCGGGTTTAAGAAAATAATTAAAAAAAAAAATTAACATCAATACATGTTTTTTTGGAATGAGTCCTAATCATAATATCAAAAAATTTGATCTACCAACATACATAGCACCTAAAGCCCTAAAATAAAAGTCCTAAATAAAAAATTCCAATTAATAACAATTATTAAATTCATGTTGCCATATATAGCAAATATAAAGCCCTAAAATTAAAACCCTAAATCAAAAATTCCAATTTCATAATAAATAACAATAATAAATTTAAAGTATAATATAAAGTAAGTCAAGACCTAAATTAAAAGTTCAAATAAAAAATTTCAGTCTCATAATAAATTAATAGTAATAATAATAAAATAAATTAAGAAAAGAAGAGAAAAAAAAATGAAAAAGAACATTGGGGTCTTATTATGGGCCTTTGAGGCTTTGATGCTCAAGAATCGATGATTTGAGAGAGAGAGAGAGAGAGAGAGAGAGAGAGGCATGTGTGAGAACAGGTCAATTTGGGAGGAGAGGAAGCGAGACAATGGAACCCACATTTTTATCATTAGAGACATCAGATTGTTAGGAGGCCTTTTCTAGCATTTAGATTTCTTTAGAAATGTGGGGCCTAAAGCGAGTGCTTTGCTCGCTTATATTTAGGGCCAGCCCGCCCTGGAGGGCTGCTTTCCATGAGGTCAGGAAAGAGAACATTTAGCTAGGTTTGGAAATTTGAACATGAGACATAACAAGGGTAGATTTTAATGTATCTTTCCTTAGAGCATCACTCAAAGATCATCAAGACTCACCCACCATATGATGTGCCATTCACTAAATCAAATGTATGAAAATTATAGAGATCACTCTAAGGGATTCACTCCATTAGAGCTTAAGAGAAACTGCTATATTGCAAGCCTCCATTAGGGCTCAAAATCACTTTTATAATTCTAGTATTCAATCAAGTGTGACAAGTAAATCTCCTTCAAATACGTAATTTTACAAATCATAGCAGTTTAATATCGCGTGGACAATAAATCATTGTATCCAATACAGTGCAGATGTCCACTTCAGGTTTTATTTGTAATGGCATCATGCAAGAGTACCAATATGATGAAAAAAAAAATGGGCGGACACTATTGCCATAAGTACTCGTACCAGGAATATCATGTCCTTTTCTTTAGGCATTTCAACTGTTACTGAGGTCAATCTAATTATTAGTCCCAAATAATGTTCAGGTAAGCATTCATCAAATTGGCTCAACTTTGAACTTGCACAACATAAATTTGATCAACAGATTTCATAATGAATTACAGAGTGGTCAATTCTAACATGAAAGAAAACAATCAAACACAAAATTGTTCCAAGACTTCAGACCCAAGATGGGCACAGAAGACAGTTTCAAGGTTGGACAGCCTCCAGAAGCTTCTCATATACCTGTCTAGCAGACAAATCCTCCACCTGATACAATTACCAAATGTTAGTAGACTGCATTCAACATCTTACAGGAGCAGAGCCTTAGACGTATAATTGGTATGCGATGATGCCTACCTTATCAAAGTATGGAGAACAAGTGACAGACAAAAATAAATAAAAATTTCCTAACTAAATTCCAATATGGAATTGGCTTAGTTTGATTCAGATCGAATAGATATAAAAAGTTACACTGGCAGGTTCCCATCATCCACCACTGTTCTAAAGATTAGGCCAGTATTAAGTTTGAAATGGGGGATATGTCACATGTAGTCTAAATACAGTCATTTAAGTGCAGTTCACTTAATTTGATAAACAATCCCGTCGATCAATATTTATAGGTGCATATGATGTACTAACTTGTTTTGGGAGTAAAGATTGCAGGTTAGATTTACTGAAATGAGACCCAACCCACATGTTTTTCTATTGATGTGCCAAAGAGCTCTAAAACAAAAACCGTAAGGCGGCACTAAACAAAAACAGGGCAGTGAACGGAATGGGTGGATGGGTTGATGTGGGCAAGGCAGGGGTAATCTTATAAGTCATGGAGCCAAAAACATTTTTGTTTTTGAAAAAAATGTGGATGATAAAAAACTAGAATATGGTATGGCACCCTTGCGTTAACATGATGCCATGTGGAACTCCATAGGTACAGAACAGGCAAACAACACCACCATTAAATTGTATGTTACACCAAAACTCTGATATCCAATGAGCGGCAAAAAGGTGCCAGTGCTATTAAAGTTATGATATTACTCCCCGTATTACTCCTAGACATGCTTACTAAAATCACAATACTTCCATCTCCAAGAGATACCCAAAGCAAAGCATGAGCATGCACACGTGAATACATACATACAATTTTATAGAAAATAAATATTATGATTTTTAACTCACCACAAGGAGCTTTGATTTGTTATTCCACCCTCTCTGAAGAGTCATTTGGCTGAGTCTTAGACCCAACACCTGTGTGAAAAGCAAATATATTCAGGCTTAGCTTGATTCTTCAAAGGTAATTATCCCAGATTGGGAGCCAAAAGTCATCAGCCTCATATTAAATAAGTATACTTTGCCCATGAATTCCAAGAGTTCATTGTTAGCTTCCCCACGGGCTGCAGGTGCAGCAACAGTCACTCGAACATCATCAGCATTAACTCCTGGTATGAGTAAAATGCAAAGATGAGATTCAATACTCCAAAACAATGCAAGAGGGTAATCATATGATTGTGGAAATGCTAAGATCTATACCAGAAATAATTGGATGGTAATCTGTACAAGAGCACCAAATCCAAGACTAAAGGAAGTGTGCTTTAAGATGAATTTTCACTCCTTTCCTCTATATTCACAACTTTTCTTTCCGAAGTATGTTTTCAAAAATTTACATATCAGAATCGCTCTACCAGGATTATTCCAAAGACTAGCAGTGAGGAATAACTATCATTAATATGATTAGTTAACTAATCATTCCAAAGACTAGCGGTGAGGCAACACTTAATCAACAGTTATCAACGTTCATAAATTCACAATATCACAATCTGTGATAGAAAGTTCACAAGGCCCGTTTATTCTGGATTGTTGATGCTTCTAAGTTTCTAGTTCTCAACACTTCCTAGTCACTTTGTGATACCCCACACTTCTCCTATTTTGGGAGCCATTGCTCAATGTTACCAGTTTCCATTTTGCTTCTCAGTTTCTGCATTGCTCTCATAACCATAGTATTAATAGTGGGAAATTGGACAGGGTACTAGTAGCATGAATTCTAGAGACATTTTCCACCTCCCTGGGGCTTTGGAGAGAAAACAACACACGGTGTTTGGGGCACAGAAGACTAATGAAATGAACTCCGGGTCACTATATTTTCTGAAGTTCAATCTTTGAAGGTCACTCTTAGTATTCAAACAAATTTCTTGCAATAAAAAGGGGCCTAAGTTATTTAGTAATTCAAACTAAGCGGAGAGGAGCAATTGCAGTAATTGCTGAAGGAGCAACTGACACACATATAGTTGAGCAGGACGAAAAGATCAATCTTGCAAGAAAATGATTGTAGTCTCAAACCCAATGGATGTTGTTTAAGTATGGACTATATTATTTACAACTACTTAAAAGTAGAGGCACTATCAAGTTTAATTTTCGTCACCAACAAAACAACAATAAAATGAAGTAGAGTGAATTAGAAGGTTGCATGAAGATATTATAAGTCAATTGACAAGTCAGCTACTGACTGATTTGATAATCACCATTCTATCCAAAGATTTATCAATGGGTTTCAAGCAAGAATGTCAAATCCATTTAAATTCATGCTATAAAGCTTATGCATGTCAGACAAAATAACAAACAAGCAATTAAATGATCATGTTACTTGTGATTGCTGAGCGTTGTGCACGGTCTTCCACTTCTATTGCCACTTGAACAAGTCCTCCTTCTAACTGTGATATGCAGGGAGGCACAGGAGCATCCTATAACATATGTCAAAAAACAAAATAAAGAAGTGTCTATGGTGTACATTTACTTAGGTGATCAGAAATGAAGGGATAAGAAAGCAAAATTAGTTATGACAATCAATAAAACAACCAACAATGGCAACTGGAGAAAAAAACTAAAGATTTTATACGTCACTGCAAATGCAGCTACTTTGATCCAAAATTTATTTGTTATGTCCCCTTGCAGAAATAACTTAAAATTTAACAATGAAGAGCCAAGGATAATGGATGGTGCTAAGCTTTTATAACAGTTTTTTATACCTGTGGATTGGTTTCTGCAGCAACTGTACTAAGTGCACCATCAACAACATAAATGAAGGAAGCAAATTCCAAATCTTCTTCTGAACGGTAGCAGACAAACAGCCCACAACCCATGCAGTTCATACGGAACTGCTTCTCCATTTTCCCTTCCCCACTGAATAACAAGATAAACACTGGTAACTATGAGTTTCTGATTCAACTACGACTTACTTATAGCTAGAAAACCCAATTACTAATTACAAAAGATTGCTTATTTTGGAAACATAAAGTGTTAATGAAGTAACTAACTAGCATGGCAGCTCTGTAGTGTAAAGGGAATGAAGTTATAATACTGACAGCTGGTGAGCAGCCACAATTAAATAGAGACAATCCTACTTGTTGATTCATATTTTGACTGCCTCTCTAAATAAACTTCTCATCATTGGGATGACTACTATAATTAAAATTCCAATCGATGCCACCATTTGAATAACTGGCAACCAAACTAGAAATAGGGGCATTTAAACGGCTGAACTGCTGAAGGGAACAGAAAGATGTAGGAATGAAGCTGCAAGGGGGGACTTTCTCAGTGTAACATGGACATCAGTGAAAATAAATACTAGCATTTGAATAAAACCAAATGCTTCGTCAGTGAACATTCTGCAGCTGCTAAAATGCCTAACCGCCAATTAAAAATGTCTAGATTTTGGCTTATGGTTAAACCCAAAAACAAGTATTCGATGTGCCCCCTTACTGGACTACTAATATTTTTGCAATTTACGAGGAATTTAATTAACTACATCAGCGATAATTGCATGAAACACACTGACAACTTCTCATTGCAGTGGTAATTGAAATGAAATCCTCCTTTACTCTAAAGTCTACCCACATCACATTGGCTCTCACAAAGGGTTTCGAAAACTCTATGAGAATCAATATGCTTTACCACCTGGATTTTTGCTTTTTGCATTTTCCAAGTGAACCTAATATTCCCCAATTATAACAGAGGCAAACAATAAAAGTTCCATAACAATCAGAAATCAAATGAATGGCAATGAAATTGGAAAATTAAAGGGTCACATCTTAGCATGTAGAAGAATAGCATCTCTTCTGATACCTCTTCTTTTCTCAATTCTGTTTTTAAATTGTTATGGAGTACTTAAGATTAAAAGGTGAAATTAAAACCAAGTACTGAAATTCCTAAATAAATACACACACACTATGTGATGGTGGAAAAAGAACTAAATTACAGTTGATCCTATCAAAGATAATCAAAATTACCGTTTTAAGAGAACTTTTCCTCCCTCATCAATGTTCAACCTCGCAAGATGCTTCTTCTTGTCCAACACATATGCTTTGTCAGTTTTCCTTTTCGGCATTTTCTGCAACTGGGTATCTTATAACACATATATTTTAGTATCAAGAATATTCACCCAACATTAAAGAATGCCACAATGACGATGAATACATAACAGCAGAATTTCATTTCAGCAAAAATGCAATATTTAAAAATAGTTGAAGTGTCTTGTATCTACAAGTGCAAGCAATTTACTGTTGCTTATAACTGATAAATCAAATACAATTTAAACGTTGCACTTCTCTTAAGGCAGTTAAAATTGGAATCAATCTATGAATAAACTGGACAAAGGGTTCGCTTGGACATCCAACGGCACGAGATGCGCAAGCAATTCCATTAGCTCTATAAAAGCATAACATGTAGGATACGAAGGAGTGATGGTGAGGTGACGGTTAATTTCGACAAAGTTTGCATTATGTGAAAAATAATGAAGTAATTAAATCCAAAAGTGCAAGTAAAATACTTGAAATTGATTGTATTAGACAACAATTTTTTTATGCCAAAGCAGTAAAAACATAAATAAAGTCTTGGCGGCATTCCATATCAAATCAATTCATTCCTTCAACTAATATTTCTCAAGATAACAATCCAAAGAACAAACGCCGATACACTATCAAACACTTGCCACATCTATAACAGAAGTAAGCTTAAAGGGATATGTGTGTGTGTGTGTGTGTGTGTGTGTGTAGAGAGAGAGAGAGAGAGAGAGAGAGAGAGAGAACCAGTGATGAGGACATGAGAACCGCAGTGCTTGCAGTAATAGACGAAGAGATCGGAGTCCGGACCATCAGGGGCCGCGTCCTCGCTCGAGTAAGTGTGCGTTGTCCTCTTCGGCATCCCTTCTTCTCTCTCTCTCTCTCTCTCTCTCACAAAGCACAAAACTGTCTCAAACTCAGAATCTCTCTCTTCCTCTCGCTGGTTCAACCTGGAGTCGATTATTGATATGTGCTTGAAAGTGATTTTCCCAAGGTATTCTCCACTTGAAGCAAGGAAATGACCGATGGACGACAAGACGACGTCGTTGAAATCTACATAGAAAACTACGTCGTTTTGTTATACTTAACTCAGAACCCGTCTTCGATTAATTCTTGGGCAATTGGGCTTTAAACGACGTTGTTAGATAGCTTTAAAGTGCATTGCCATCCATTGCCCGTGAAACAATAATACAAACGCATTTCTTTGCGAGGTGGAAACTGCAAAGTCCTGGTAAGTAACTGCTGTTCATGTTTTTAAGAAAAAAATGGTGTTAGGGTTTGTTGATTGAGATCTTCAAAATCTAACAAATGCATACCCTCCGTTTGATTGCCGAGAAAACGAAAAGGAATGTTTTATTTTGCTTTGCTACCGAGAGAGGGAGGGGGGGGAACTCATCTCAACCGAACCAAATAGTTAAGTGGCGATAGGCAATAATAGGGAAATCTTTTCCTTCGGCTGGTTTGAGTAACCCCATCTGATGTGTGGGCTCCGATTCAATGTTGTATTCATGTTTTTTAAAATTTTCTTATATGTTCCCGGCAACCTAGCAGAGTTCAGATCTTGACTGTCAATAAGAGCCTCCCAGCTGTTTGAATCTATGCCTATGCCTCATTGATCCTTTTATGCCTACCAGATGGATTGGGAAGGACAGAAGCTAGCGGAGCTGCTAATGCAGATCATAGTCACATCCTTGGCTATGGTGGCTTTAATCACTGGCTACTTCACCGGTTCCTTTGAGACGATGCTGCTTGTATACGCCGCCGGCGTTCCTCTGACTGCCCTGATCACTGTTCCCGACTGGGTTTACTTCAATCGCCACCCGCTGAAGTGGTTGGATCCCGTGGAAACCGAGCGCCATCTGAAACCGTGAACTGAGAAGCCCCATGAATTAAAGCACCATTGCAGAAACCGTGAACTGAGAAGCCCCATGAATTAAAGCACCATTGCAGCAAAACGAAGAATCCTGTCAAAGAATGGGTTTTAAGCATTTGATCTTTTATGCATGTAGCTACGCTGAATTTCGCTTATAGTTGATGGGAAAAGATGCTTATATTTCTTATTTGCGTTCGGAGGACATGATCTGTGTTCCTCATTTAAAAGAACGTAAGGCTCTGCCTGATTAATAGGAAAAGAAGAGAAAATTTTAAAAAGTTATAGAAGTTTTTTCTGTTCACTTCTTGCAGTGTGCAAAAAGTGCATCCTGCATCACAGGAAAATTGAAAGTTTTGTTTTCATGCATCTTTCTTTTAACCAAATATTTACAAGAATTTCGAATGAGTAAATTTTTTATTTTTTTACTGTACTTTATCATGCTGATTGTCTGGAAATATATAGTCTAACACTCCTCAAATTGTCTAAAAGTGATTGTCATTCTATCTCAAAGATCAAATGAAATTTTAAGCTCCAAAAGTGATTTTAAGAAAAGATAATCCAAACAAACCCTTAATGTCAACAATCAGAAGCTGTGGGAGTTTAGTAAACACAACACAATCTAACTTTGTACCATTTTTTTCCTTCTTTAATCATTTGCCTTTTTCGCTTTTGCTTGAAAATAGAGAGCTGTCCCAACAGCCCTACCCATATCGCTCTGTTCTATGTACCTGAACTTTACTCTATCCTAAAAGTAAAACGCAATCTAGATTGTCTTCCCAACCAGAACAAATGGAAATGAGACCTGTGAACCATGTCTCCAAGAAACAAATTAACTTATATTAAGGCTTTATTTGGATTTTGGATCTTGAAACATAAGAAAGGCATATATATATATATATATATATATATAGAAAAATGTTCTAGTTAAGCCACCTGACTTTAACTAAAGTTAGTAAAGAACAGAGGTTAAATATTCCATAAGCTTCAAAAGGCATCTAATAGATAATACATGTATCTAGCCTGATAATGTACTAATAGCAATTAATAGATACTCGGGCCTGGAGGCTTCGTGCTTTGACTAGAGAAAATGAAAAACTCCTGTGAAACCCAATTTTGATTCGCAGTTTCACTACCCAAATTAAATGTCTAAAGCTAAACATTATTGGCCTCTGAAAAGGCGGCTGCCAATGAATGGATATTCTTTATCATCCACATTTAATCACACTTAAGCATGCAGTAAACTTTCCATTACAAACTTAATGCACTCGGGTAATCATTGGAAAGGAAGAAGGCAGAACCAATTTCAACCAAATAAAATCTAGTCTGGTTTCTCATTTCATATAAATAATCAAAACTGCCACATAAGACATCACCCAGCTTACCGAGGCCGTAATCGACAACAGCAAGATCAAGTCTCTGACACAAAAAATTAGGAATAACAATAATTTTTTAATTTAGCAGTAGCTATAAAAGAGAATCTTCACTCCCAAAACCTCCACTGCCGTTCCCAACAAGTTGGATGCATTCTCAAATTCTGTCACAATAGATAATACAAAGCATGAATCAATACAATTGCACAAGATATATGGACTGTGTTTTCAAGAAGCTAGAAGTATTTTGTGGATGCCCCATGCAGATAACTATACAAACCAACACATGTTATGGCAAAAAATATATGAATAACAAAAAAAAAAAACACCTCAGAAAACTTACATATTTTATTGAAGGCCACAATATCACAGCTCTGGACATACTCATTTATTGGTTCAACAGTGAGATGTTCCTCAATGAGTGTGTCAACAGACACCAAGTCATCCACAATGGTAAGCATAATAGTCAGTTTCTTTATACCATATCCGACAGGAACAAGTTTTGCTGTCACACATCATGTTAAATAGTCAGTTCCAGAAAGACCAGCTTCAAATATGATGGTTTGCTTCAGTCTCAAGAAAAATAAAAATAAAAACAATATTTCAACTAAAAATTCATGTTTAATCTGGTTAGCTCATCAAGCAAGCTGATTTTGTGTTTACATGATGGAAGATTAACTCCCAGACCTGTTTCCATCCAGAAAATATTGAAGAATTATGAAGTTTTTATTTAGCATATTTTATCAACAGTAGCAATCTAGGCTACAGAAATAGTAAATTTGTAGAGAAAGAACGTACATGCTCCCCACAGCAATCCTTCCATTTGAATGCTTCTCACTGCTTCCTCAAGCTTTTTCATATCAGTCTCATCATCCCACGGCTTCACATCCAATAGAACTGATGACTTGCCAGCTGAAACCAAAACCACAAGAAAATTTAGCTTAATTAAGAGGTCCCCACTAGCTTGATTAAAATATCTCAACACTAGTATTAGACCAATAGTGAATTCAAATACTCGGATATATTTAGCTTCCCAAGCATATGCTTGGTGTTTCCCTTTATCAACATCTGAAACAGTAAGAGAAGCTCTCTTTCAGATAATTTAGGAGAACTCACACTCTTTCTTTTTTCCAGAAGCCTTGATGGCCGCTGCACGCTCTTCAGCTGCCTTTTTCTCTTCCTCGGTCTCTTCACCAAACAGATCCACATCATCATCGTCATCTTCATCAGCAGCAGCTGCAGCCTGAAACACATATTTTATATCATGAATTATGGTAGATAACCAAGTGTGGGAAATCAGACTCAAAAAAGTAATAAAAATAAATAAATAAATAGAATGGTTATTAAAACTATAGATTGTCCAAACTTGCTAAAGTCAGGACACCCTGTTGACTATCCCTTGACCAGAAGAAAGAATACATGACCAAGATAACAGGAAAAACTGATCCCACTGGTCTAAAAGGAGAAAAATTACAAACCATGATACACCCATAAAGCATACAGCCTGCATCAGCGAAAGAATATTAATTACTTGCCTTAGCATCAGCAATAGGAGGAGTTGCAACTGCCTCCTCAGTGACAGGAGCAGATCCCTCAATGATAACACCACAACCTTCTCCAGAAACACCACTGCAACAGTAGAAAGTCATATATTTTGTTAAATAGATGTATAAAATGTGATAATAAAATCTTTAGTGTGCGGCTGTGCACTATGTTACATAGACACTTCAAAATGTGTGAAGTGCCCATATCGGACACATATGACATGGTTATGGGTATGTGTCCAACACACCTATAGTTGGACACTTGCATAGAGAGGGTGTTGGCAAGAGAGGAGATTAACATATTCCTATACCACTATAAGTACATTTATAAATTTTCATGATTTGCTTCCATGTCACATGTAAAATTTAAAATCAACAAAAGAACACATTTAACATATTATCTGTGGCCTGGTGTCCTAAGTAACACATTTTTTTTTTTAAATCACATGCTTCAATAATTTATCTGTGGCCCGGTGTCCTTGGTTAGACAAATCTAACATCTAGACACACCCCGCACCTAATGCTCATTACCCGAGCCAGTGCAGCATTGAGTGCACATCCTTGTTATACCTCCAAGACACAGTCATACAGTTATGCCATGAAAACAATCAAGTTGTAAGAACTTACGAAATCCTCAGAAGTGCATCGATGTGGTTGTACCACCTACACACATTCATATATTCAGATGGTGGAGCCTTAGAAAGAATTGCATGCACAGTAATATCATCCTTCGAAGCTTGGTACCTGAGAGAAGCAATTAATGAAAAAAAATTATACACGAGACAACGAGGAACAGGAAATCATTTTCACAATTATCAATGCCTTTCTAATGTTCCTTCCATTTCAGAGCTTCTAATACAGCTCCATAGAAGAACAGGAAAGCATTACATAAATGTTAATTGAATGAACAAATAACTAAACGAGATTTACCCAGTAATATAACTCCTAGTCAGGAGGAAGTCATCAAGTTTCTTCAGGCCAGACTCCGAGTTGAGGCTATAGAATGTGACTGCCATTGTTAACTATGTGAATTCTTCTGCAAGCAGATACAAAAGAGGATATTAAGAGTCTATATCCTACATTTCATCAAAACTAAACCTCCCACCAATCCACCAACTAAACTTTTGCTCACCAATAGATGTGTGTGTGTGTGTGTGTGTGTGTGTGTGTGTACTTTTATAATTAAACAAACCCATTCAATTTCTTCTAATGAACTGTCACGTCAAAGCATTCAAAAGAGTGAATAGAACAAGCAATGATTCTATGAACCGTGCCCAGCCCAGCCAACATCCGTCTATCCCTCTACGCTCTGTACTATAAACAATTCAATTATCATATCCACTATGTGCCAGCTTACTACTTTAGTATCAGATAAAATCAATATCAATAGACCATTAATTCATTAAAATAAAGAATGGCTTTGTTTGCTACAACAGAAAATATTTCCTGGTAAAAATTTTGCCCCAAAGCTACACAGTAGAATATCCACTATGGTATATAAATTCTTATCCTAATAGGAATAGATAAATTCCCCGAACTTTTCCGGCAAGTATTTTCAGTTGAAACAAACAGAATCCAAAAGAAAATAATAACAGATCTTACAACAAAATTGAGCCATCAGCAATCTTCTTTAACAAAAGAACGAGAAGAAGAAACTTAAAATTGGTTGCAGAGATTCAAATCAGCTAAAATATAAAAGCTATCAGCTGATTCAAGAAATGAGAATGAAGAAATCAAAATTTGCAGATGCTGTTGAAAATTGAAAAACACGATAGATTTACTGTGAAAGAAGCTTACCAGCGCTAGGCAGGACTTGCGAGGGTAATTACTAATTAGGGATGTCAAAGGGGAGAGTTTGGGACAGGTCACCCCTTCCCCAACCCCGTCCCAACAAGGAAAACCCCTTCCCATTCCAGTCCTGAACCCATGACGGGACAGGATTGGGAATCTTATTCTCGTCTCAATTAAAAGACCTCATCCCGTTACCAGCCCATCCCATTGCATTTACTATGGCAGGACAGGGCGGGTCCCAGAAAAAAAGGGGTCAAACGGGCCAAAAGGGATTTAAAAGGTGCAAATACGTATCTAAATTTTCAATAAAAAAAGAACTTGCACTGTGAATGATCAACATCGAGAAACAATAAAATTGGAAAAGCTGCTAATAATTCATCTTCATAAATCACATAACAGCAGAGGCAAATAAGGGGAACAACTTTATCAATCATCAGAGAAAGTATATATAAATACACAAGAATAAGAAAAGATTTTAAAAACCAGAGGGAAAATGAATTTGAAGGAGGGGGTTCTAATCCAAGGGTTGTGAGGTTTTTCATGTATGTTTTTCGATCCCTGCTCCTAATAAGCTGTGTACGAATCAACTTCATCATATCAATTAATAGAGATTCCAAAATTTAATTGCCAGGCTTGAAGTTTACATACACAAGGCTCAATCAAAAGAAAAAAGAAACAGGGAGCAATAAAAAGAAGGGAAGAAAGGTAGATATACAGATATTCTTGGAATGTAAATGAACAATTATATCAAAGATCGAAAGAAGAAATAAACTCTCTGTAACAAAAATAATAATATTTCAAATATATATATATATATATATATATATATATAGAGAGAGAGAGAGAGCGAGAGAGATAAACCAAGGAACGGCAGTGAGTGGAGGCGTGGAGCAGCGCCGGCCGCCGGAGTGAGTGTTTGACAGCAGGTGGGAGTGCTCGGTGGGCTGATGGAGGGAGAGTGATAAATCCCCTTGTGATTTCGTACGAGGCAATGAGTGGAATGGTTTCAGATTTAGGGCTTTTGTGTTGAGGGCATGACTGTAATTTTCAATAATAAATTAGGAGCGTAATAGTAATATATATATTGGGCTTCTATTATAAATTATACCTTACGCAAAATTGTGTAAGGTGATCTCTATATAGCCGATGGTTGATTTGTCAAAATATTTTATATATATATATATATATATATATAGTGGGTTTCTTATGAGGACATGCGGAAATAAGAAAATGTGCGGACATCCCACATTGGCCATTCGATGGAGTTAATGAAAATCAACGGTCGATGGGGCTGATTTGCTAAACCCTGTCCGATTGGGGGAGGCAGACTCGATGCAAAGAAACTAAAAAAGGGAGAAGCAGCCATCAGTCTCAAGCGCAATGAAAGAAACCCTTCCTTCTTCCTCACTTCTCACAGTCGCAAGGCAACTTCCTTCTCACTTCTCACAGTCTCAAGCACCACCATTGATGCTCAAGGAAGGAGCAGCCATCAGCCATCATCGATTAGCTTGCGGCCGCTACAATTTTGAAGGAATGACCTACACCTTACGCTCTCAAACACAAATAGCCATTGATACCCAGTTGACCCCGTGGCCCTAATTTCTCACAAAGGTTCATTTGACTGCACTTGCTTCGAAATTGACTTGCAATTGAATCCTTCTTGATTTAAAAATGTCTCGATGTTGGCAATATAATATTTATTTTATAATAATTTAATAATCTATCTCAGTATATTAAAGAAATAAAACTGATGAAATTGTTGTATATGTACCTCATACTGATTGCAACCCTAATCTATTTTTGAAATGATTTTCAATGCAGTTCTGAATCACATCTCCTGTGGGAATGCATATTTTGTAGGAGATTAGCTTAATAGACATTTTCAACCAATTGAAAAATGTTATGGTCTGATCGATCAGGTGAGTTAATACTGATCATGATTGTCCTCTCCGCAGGCTTTAAGAGAAAATAGTTGATGATCCCATGTATACCCTTTTGCCCAAAGGGTGGCGTTACTTATTTTTCCTCTTCTCTGTGTGGGGGCAGCTGCTTGCGAGTGGTTTGCCTCACTGATAAGATGGATTGCCTGTATGTGAGATCGTGAGTTGTAGGTCCTTCCTTCAAAATTGTAGCGGTCGCAAGCTAATCGATGATGGCCGATGGCTGCTTCTTCCTTGAGCATCAATGGTGGCGCTTGAGACTGTGAAAAGTGAGTAGGAAGTTGCCTTCCCGACTGTGAGAAGTGAGGAGGAAGGAAGGGTTTCTTTCCTTGCACTTGAGACTGATGGCTGCTCCTCCTTTTTTTGTTTATTTGCATCGAGTCTGCCTACCCCAATTGGACCGGGTTTAGCAAACCAGCCCCAGCGACGGTTGATTTTCATTAACTCCATCGAATGGCCAATGTGGGACGTCTGCACATTTTCTTATTTCCGCACGTCCTCATAAGAAACCCACTGTATACATATATATATATATGTGTGTGTGTGTGTGCACTAATGGAGGGGGAAATTTGAGTAGTTAAGGAATATCAGACAAATACCGTACTTCAGTCATAATAGTGTAAAATGAGGAGTTTTCTATTAGTTATAATATCCCACAAAATCTTGGATTCAACTAAAAATCAGCTAAGTCAAAGAGAGAATCTCGGACTTGTCAAACAACCTCAACCTTTTATATAAAGAAAGGTGAAACTGTGGAAATGGTAAGTAATCTTTCTGAAACACTCAGTTACTTTCATTTCTAGTCTATTCCTGAGACTGACTTGATCATCGGAGGGTTATTACCAGATAAAGTTCGATCATTTAAATTGTCTTTTTGCCAGACTTGGAATAAAGTCAATCGACATCTACTGATTCTTGCAGCATCATGCGCCATAATTATTAGATTCAGATATTATAGTCAAAGGAGTGGATCATCATATTATTAGCCGCAAAGTTTAAAAATACACACTCGAGGTGCGCCTCAAGGCAAGGCAAGGAGAGGCAAAAATGCCTGGTGGCCTAAAAATTTAGGCATGACTCCCATGGGACCCGGGAGCTGCTTTTTACGCCCAGGAAGTCTAATTACTAAACCTTAAAACCATTAAAATTTTCAAATTTTTAATAAATATTGGCTTATTTGTTAAGAGTTCGACTATATATCTTGATATTTTTTAAGAAGGAGAAACAAATGAAGAAAAATAGAGAAGGAAATCAATGAGGGCCCTTTTGCAGTCACCAACTCCCATTTTCCCCCCTATTGTGACAGCTTTCATTTTCTTTTTCTTTTTCCCTCCTCTCTTTATGTGTTTCAAGTTTCAGGCACTTGTGTTTCTATGTTTTAAGTTTTCTTATTATTCCATGAAATGTCCATTTATCTTGTAATATTTATTTAATTAATTTATAAAACTTCCCCAACCCATTTTTATTATATATATACTAAAAATTATTTTTATATAATTCTAAATATAAAATTTGAAAAGACGAAAGGCTTACGCCTCATCTCATGGAATGAATAACACCCCGCCCAATGCCTTCGCCCTTGAAAACTTTGATTAGTTACACCACTGGTCAATTTGTTTAACCATTCACTAAATATAAGTGAACTTGTGTTAAGTCGCTTTTAGACAAGATGTTAGAATAAGTTTCTTATTCAAATCCTTAATTGGAGACACACTTCAACTGCATAAATAACATTTTAAATAGTTAAATAATCAATTAAACTAGCCGATCGACAAGTTCACTTATATTTAGTCTAATAGGATTAATCCCTTTTTCTCATTAAATTATCCATCAGTAGTCCTAGTCCGGTTAAGGGCCAAGGTCACTGGTTCAACTGTAAATTTCTATAACATGTAAAGCTAGAAAACAGAGGATTGTATGTATGGAAAAATGAATAATTCATTACTTTCGTGAAGCTTAAAAGACTGTACAAAGGGTCTATTTATACACTTATATCTGTAACAAACTTAACTGCTTAACTAACTTAACTGCTTATTTACAGATGAAGCTCTCTGTTTGGCTTCTAGAGATTTTAATTCTAATTTCTCTATATGATGTTCTATATTCCAACACCCCCCCTCAAGATGAGAATGTATATTAATCATCCCATCTTGCGAATAAGGTGATGAAAATTGAGAGAACCAAGAGGCTTAGTTAAGATATCTGCTATTTGGAATCTAGAAGGAATGTGAATGATCTTTAGAAGACTTTCCTGCAGCTTTTCGCGACCTAAATGGCAATCCAATTGGATATGCTTTGTCCTCTCATGGTGTACTGGGTTTGATGCAATCTCAGAGGCTGGTTTACTGTCTGTATATAACAGTGCAGCTTGAGTATGTTCAATGTTTAAATCAGACGGCAGGTAATTTAACCATTGAAGTTCACAAGTAGTTTATGCCAATTCTCGATACTCAGACTTTGCAGAGGACTACTGATTGTGGGTTGTTTCTTTGATTTCCAAGAGATGAGAGAATCTCCTAAAAATATTGCAAAGCCAGTGATACTCTTTATGGTATCAATACAGCTGCCCCAATCACTGTCTGAGTAAGCCTTTAAATGCAATAGAGATGTAGCAGAGAAGAAAATTCCTTGGCCTGGTGTTGCCTTGATGTATCTGAGGACCCTCTCGGCTGCCTTGAGATGTAAAATGCTAGGATTAGCCATAAATTGACTTAAGGCCTGTATTGAATAAGCAAGATCTGGCCTAGTAATTGTTATCTGGCCTAGTAATTGTTAGATACAACAATCTACCCACTAGTCTTCTATAAGATGCTGGATCAGGTAAAGGATCTGAGGAGTCATTTGCAGTCAGTTTCAAGGTCGATTCCATGGGAAAAACAACTGGTTTGCATTTGGAAAAACCACTATATTGTAGAATATCGAGGGCATACTTTCTTTGACATAAAGCAATGCCTTTGGCTGACCTAGCTACCTCAATCCCCAAAAAATACTTAAATTCACCCAAGTCTTTTATTGTAAAAGATTTATGCAGAAAATCCTTCACATCAGATATAAGCTCTAAGTTTGTGGAAGCAACAGTAACATCATCAACATATATCAATAAAGCAATAAAACTATGTTCAGTTTGCTTGATAAAAAGAGATGAATCTGACTTTCCTTGAGTGAAACCAAACAGATGTAAGGAAGTGGACAGTTTTGAAAACCACTGTCTTAAGGCCTGCTTTAGGCCATATAAACTCTTTTTGAGTTTGCATATTCGAGGGTCATTAGGTGTAGAGAAAACAGGTGGTAGTTGCATATATACTTCTTCATTTAGGTCTCCATGCAAAAAAACATTATTTACATCAAGTTGATGTAAATACCAATTGTTTGATGCGGCTACAGCTAGCAAAATTCTCACTGTTGTCATTTTAGCAACAGGTGAAAAAGTGTCAAAAAAAAAATCAAGTCCTTCTTGTTGAGTGTAGCCCTTTGCTACCAACCTGGCTTTATGTCTATCCAATGTACCATCAGCCTTAAATTTTATGCGATAAACCCATTTACAACCTATTGTTGTTTTGTTAGGAGGCAAAATTGCAAGTTCCCAAGTTTGATTAGTTTCAAGGGCTTTAATTTCATCTGCCATGGCTTGTTGCCATTGAGGTTGTGAGATGACTTGTTTAAAAGTTATAGGTTCAGATATAGAGGAGACAGCATGAACAAAAGCTTTATGATTGTTGGAAAGTTTAGAATCAGAAATGAAAGACAGAATTGAGTAAGGTTTACCTGAAGAATGGCAGCCAGGAGGTTTATGAGCTGCTGAAGGTCTATTAGTCAAATTACCACAATAATAGTTCTGCAAATATTGAGGAGAATGCTTAATTCTTTCAGATTTTCTCAGATTTGTAGGTAATGAATTGGTAAGATTAGAAGATGGTAATGAAGCAGAATTTTCTGTAGAATGTGAAGAAGAATTTTCTGTTATAGGACAGCCATATATTTGAGGAAAATCAGGGAAAACAAATGGTATATGAATATAATTAGGACTAGATGGAAAAATGGATTCATGAAATATGACATTTCTGGATATTAAGGTTTTGAGAGTAAGTGTATCAAGTACTTTGTATCCTTTGACATTTGGTGGATAACCAAGAAAGATGCATTTGGAAGCTATAGGGGAAAACTTCCCTCGATTATTTTTAAGTGTGCTTGTAAAACACAAACATCCAAATACTTTGAGGTAGTTGTAACTTGGTTGTTTGTGGAATAAGAGATAGTATGGCGATTGATTGTTTAAGATGGAAGAAGGAGTACGACTAATAAGATGAGTAGTTGTCAGAACACAATCTGTCCAGTAAGATAAAGGTAAATTGCTTTGAAATAAAAGGGCTCTAGCAACATTTAGTAGGTGTTGATGCTTTCTTTCAACCCTACCATTCTGCTGTGAAGATTCAACACATGATAATTGATGTATGATTCCATGCTCTTTATAGAAAAGAGGCATGTTAAACTCCTGACCATTATCTGTTCGAAGAGTTTGACTATTTGTGTTGAATTGAGTTTGAGCATATTTGATAAAGCTGGTAAGTATAGATCTTGTATCTGATTTTGCTTTCATGAGATATAGCCAAGTAAAACGAGTATGGTCATCTATGATTGTAAGAAAATAGCTATATCCAGAATAAGAAATTGTAGGCGAGGGATCCCAAATGTCAATACTAACTAACTGATAAATTTTATTTGATTGACTGTTTGATACTGGATAGGGAAGCTTCTTTTGTCTAGCTAAGGGGCATATGTCACTTACATGATTTTGAAAAGCTTTTACAGAAAAATCAAGATTACTAATTATCTGTAATCTTGCATATGGAACATATCCTAATCTAAGATGCCATATATGAGGATTGCTATTACATGATTGAACTAAGGCAGTAGAAGAAGAACCAATCAAATCAGGCATTTCATTCTTATTTGAAGCAGGAAAAGATAAGTAGTATATCTTGAAGCAGAAATCAAATTGATATTGAAAGAAGGAACAAACAGTGCATTTTGTAGGGTTATGTCAGAAGAAAGTATGACATTTCCAAAGAAAACGATATGAACAGATTGTCCATTTGGTAAATGGACTTTAGAAGGTTTGCTAAATACGCTTATGGAATCAAAAAGATGGGAAGAACAAATCATATGATCTGTTGCTCCTGTGTCGAGAATCCAAGTGTATGAATTCTATGAGAAAAAAAACAGTATTACAGAAAGAAGATATACCTGAAGTGGAGACAACATTAGCTGTGGAATCAGTATTAAGATTGGAGTTGGATAGGCTATTTGCTAGGGTAAGCAGATTTTTGATTTGTTCTTGAGAAAATACCATATTGGGAATACTTGAATTTTGTTCCAATGAAGATACATTGTTTGCAATGGATTGTGCATATGATGAATTTCCAGATTGCACAATGAAAGATCTTTTCCCTTTAGGACCTTTCCATCCAGGAGGATATCCAATGAGTTGAAAGCATTTGTCTGTAAGATGGCCAGAATAGCCACAATGAGAACAGACCAAATCTGTTTTTCCTTTCTGCTTCGTGTATCTAGCACCAGTAGACGATTGTCTTTGTGATTGAGTAGCAACCATGGGATGAGAATCCAGGGAAATTCCAACACTGTTAGACATAGATCTTTGACTTTCTTCTTGTAGTAGCAAAGAAAATACTTTGCTCATTGATGGTAGAGGAGATTGAAGGAGTAATTGACTTCTGATGGCCGAGTATGAATCATGCAATCCAACCAAGAATTTGATCACATAATCAGATTGTTGTCGATCTGTAAGATTCTTGAGAATATTGCATGTGCACCTACCAAGATTTCCACATTTACAACTTGGAATAGGTCGATAGTTGATATATTCATCCCACAAGGCTTTAAACTCACTAAAATATTGAGTAATAGTTTTAGAACTTTGAGAAATAGAACTGAGGGATTTTTCCAGAGAAAAAACTCTCCAACCATCACTTCTAAGATATCTTGTCTTGAGTTCCTCCCAAATATCCAAAGCAATTGTAAAATAAAGAAGGCTGCCACGAATTTCTTTGGAAATTGAGTTCATTAACCATGATAGTACCAGATTATTGGCTCTTAGCCAAGCAACTCGAAGCCTAGGATTAGCATCAATTCTAGGTTGAAGCAGAGTTCCATCAACGAAGGAGATTTTATTCTTGACAGTGAGTGCAATTGAAATTGATCGACTCCATGCAATATAGTTCTCACCTGTAAAGATCTCATACACAAGAAGTGCTCCTGGATTGTCAGAAGGATGAAGATAGTACTGGCTCGAGGAATCATCACAAGGATTCGCCATAGAAGGATTCGCCATAGAAGCTCTTTCAGAAGAATTTTCAGAAGGTGTTTAGAGGGTGCCATTGAAGCAAGAAACAAGGGAAAAAAAAATCAAGAACATAATCAAGAAGAAAAGAGTTCAGCGGAAGGCTTTTCTTTAATGCTTTGATACCATGTAAATTTCTATAACATGTAAAGCTAGAAAACAGAGGATTGTATGAATGGAAAAATGAATAATTCTAATTACTTTCGTGAAGCTTAAAAGACTGTACAAAGAGTTTATTTATACACTTATATCTGTAACAAACTTAACTGCTTAACTGCTTAACTGCTTAACTAACTTAACTGCTTATTTACAGATGAAGCTCTCTATTTGGCTTCTAGAGATTTTAAATCTAATTTCTCTATATGATGTTCTATATTCCAATGTCAACCGTCGAGCAGACCTAATTTGATAACATTGGTATGCACTTATTAGCTTTGTTAGGTATACCATATGTATATGTTGGCTAATTCGACTGACAAAAGCCAGTGTTTGTGATTGAACTCAAGCCAGTAATCCCTGAAAGATCAGTGACTACATCAAGCTCGAAAGAAACGCAACTTCTCGATAATATCAAGTGCTCAAGCTTGTTTTGTAATTCGTTTTGGTTTTAAATTCCTAGGAAGGTAAGTTCGACTTAGTACCTAGGTTGTTTATATGACCATAAGTGATACATATTGCCCCAATCACCTAGGAATGATTCTTAAGTGCATATAGGTCCTTTTTCATTGAAAAATATTCAAAATTGGGCTATGGCACATTTTGGATCGATCCGGCATTTTATGTAGGATCGATCCTATTTGTGTTCTGCACAATTGGATCGATCCAGCTTTCGTGCCCGGATCGATCCTAGTGGCAGAGGAGTTTGGATCGATCCGGCCTTTTTTGTTGGATCGATCCTCTCGTAAGTTTTGACCTAATTCTTCTAAAATTCGAGGTTTCTTGCACTTTTTAACTGTTTGAAACCCTAGGTTATTCTGCTACTATAAATACCCCAACACTTAGTCATTTTGGGTATGTGAAGTATCTTTAAAAAGCTCCCAAGTTAAAACCCTAGGTTTCTCTAGCTTTTTGCTTCACTTTTGCTTTAACTATGCATACATAGTCTTCTAGACTTCTCTTTATCGCCTTATGCATAGTTCCTTATAGCTTAGCTATACAAAACCTCAAACTTTGGTTTTGATAAACGGTGGAGTTCCGTTGAACAGTGGATTTCCGTGTGCATCGTGGATTTCGGTGTATGGAGCTTGGTTTGTGGATTCAAACGGTGGAAATGCTGTGAAGGCTGCGTGGACTCGCAGGTTGCTTGTGAAAGAAAGAGATTCTACTGGTTTGTGGATTGAAGCGTCGTTGTTGGTAGTTTTACCTTTCTTGTACTATGGTTATTATTTCATAGTGATTTCTGTGCTCCAGAGGTTTTTTACCCGTTAGGGTTTTCCTCGTATATCTGGTGTTGTTCTGTGTGATTGTTTATGTTTCATAACTGTCAACTGATCACTATTTAAAGGTTGGGTAATTAAAAACAACCTTTTCATTTAAGAAATAGTTTCCTCAGAATTTCAATTGGTATCAGAGCAGGTTCACTTGTAAGGTTTAAATATCTGAGTGTGTTCCTGTTTTTGAGGAGATGGATTTCTTGAAAGAAGGTCGCTCAAACTCAAGACCCCCTTTATTTGAAGGTTTAAATTACGCCATCTTTAATGGTGTTTCTGGTTCAGAATATCGTAGGATAATGACATGCACCACTTCGAAAGAAGCTTGGGATGTCTTGCAAGTTACCCATGAGGGTACTCGACAAGTTAGAAAATCTCGCATTCAGATTTTAACTTCTAACTTTGAACTACTTAGAATGGAGGATCATGAATCTTTCTCTGACTTCTATGCTAAGTTGAATGATATTGTGAATACCTCTTTTAATCTTGGTGAGTTTATTGCTAACAAAGTTGTAGTGAATAAAATCTTAAGGTCTTTACCTGACAGATTTCAACCCAAAATCACTGCCATAGAGGAGAGCAAAGATGTGGACTTGATTAGAGTAGATGAACTTTGTGGTTCTCTTCAAGCTTTTGAATTGACTTTGAGGCAACCTAAAAAGTCTAAATCTATTGCCTTAAAGTCTGTTAAGGAAGATAGTTCTATTTCTAATGATGAGTTGAATGTTGACGATGAGGATATTGCTCTTTTTGCAAAATTCAAAAAATATCTCAAGTTTAAAAAGGGCAATCCCTCTAGACAAGGAAATTTCAACAAGTCTGGATCTTCGTCCAACTCTACTGTCAAAAGATCTCAACCTGTGACCAACTTTAGGAATGAATGTTTTAATTGTCATAAACAAGGTCATAGAGCTGCTGAATGTCCTGAAAAGAGTAAGAATAGGTCTAAAATCAAGCCAATTGTGCTACTCTTAGTGACAATGAGGAAGAAGTGAATGAATCAGACATTGATTTTGAAGAGTTTGAAAATTTCACTGCTTTTGTTGTATCTTCTGTTGACTTGAATGCTACTGTTGAATTAGGCGAGTCGTCTAATGGTAATGTTGAATCTACCTCTGTCATAATTGAATCTAATGAATCCTCAGAATCTGAAGAGGATGATAATCATGCTCTTGAACAAGATAATCTTCAGTCTGCTTATGATGAATTGTTTGATGATGCCATGAAACTTAGAAAGAAAAATGTTAATTTGGCCATTAAGCTCAAGAATCTTGTTAAAGAAAGAGATTCATTGAAATATGATATCACTGTTTTTGAATCAAGTGTGTGTCAATTGAAAGGTCAAGGAGTTATTTTTTCTGAAAAACTTGTTTTAGTTGAAAAAGAAAACTCTGTGTTGACCAAAAGGGTTAAGTCTTTGGAAAGTGAGCTTTCACTTAAGTCTGAAAAAGAGAAAGAGTATCTCTTTCTTATTGCCAATCTCAAATTGGAACTTGATAATGCTTGTCACCTTAGAATCAAACTTGACAAAAGATCTGATCAACTCAATCAACTGTTGGGTACTGTTAAGGGTAATTCTGGCAAAGAAGGTTTAGGTTTTAATTCTCAAGAGGTTAAAACCTCTAATGTTCATATCGAAGCTCCAAAAGCTAAGATTGACAAAGGCAAATCTTCCAATCAATTTACTCCTACTTCTCGTAGGTATGTTACTCCCAAATCCTCATTTGTTCCTATTTGTCACTATTGTGGTGTCAAAGGACATATTAGACCCAATTGTTACAAACTCATGACTTTTCCCAAGAAGAACTACATAAGTTATAATAATGGGAGTGTTAAAAGTCAAATTGATGCTTTGTTAAGAAAATCTCAAATGTTAAATGAAGAAGTCAAGAAATTGACTAATTCAAGCATGAATTGGAGGAGGGGTCAAGAGGTTAATGGTTCTAAGATAAAATCCAATGTTGTGTCTAACCACAAAGCTAATTCTAAGCCTAAGGAAGTTTGGGTTAGATCTTCAAATCTTAGATGTATGGTCATATACACTGCTTTGCACGCACAAGATATTTCTCAGTGGTACTTTGATAGTGGGTGCTCTAGGCATATGACAGGTGACAAGTCCCTCTTTGTACATCTTGACTCTTGTAAGGGTGGGACTGTTACTTTTGGTGATGGGAGTAAGTCAAACATAGTTGGGAAAGGAATTGTTCAAGCCCCAGGCTTTCCTAAGCTTGAAAATGTTTTGTATGTTGATGGTCTTAAGGCTAATCTGATAAGTATAAGTCAATTGTGTGATGACAACTTTGCTGTCAACTTTACTAAATGTTTATGCACTGTGTTAAATGAAGATGGTAAAATTATCATGCAAGGTGAAAGGACTTCTGATAACTGTTATGGTTTACTTGCTAACACCTCTTTAAAGTGTAACAGTGCTAAAGTTGATGATATTGAACTGTGGCATCAACGGTTAGGACATTTGAATTTCAAAGATCTTGATAAGTTGATAAACAAAGAACTTGTCAATGGAGTGCCTAAACTAGCCAAGTCTTCAAGTTCTAGTGTTTGTGGACCTTGTAAAAAGGGAAAACAAACTCGTGTGTCTCATAAAAAGACCAATGTCGTTAGTACTTCTAGACCATTGGAATTAGTTCATGTTGATTTAATGGGTCCGACGAGGACAGAAAGTCTAGGTGGAAAACGATATATTCTTGTTGTTGTGGATGACTTCACTCGTTATTCTTGGGTGGCCTTTTTGAGAGATAAATCTGAAGCCTTTGATAAATTCAAGGCCATTTGCCTAAAGGCTCAAAATGAGAAAGGAAACTCCATAGGAAAAGTGTTTAGACTTAGAAGTGATCATGGTCGTGAGTTTGAAAACTCCGAATTTGCTGAATTCTGTGATGATCATGGAATACAACACGAATTCTCTGCTCCTAAAACTCCTCAACAAAATAGAGTTGTTGAAAGGAAAAATAGAGTTATTCAAGAGATGGCTCGTGTCATGCTCTTAGGGAATAAAGTGGCCAAACACTTTTGGGCTGAAGCGGTTAACACTGCTTGTCACACTGTTAATCGTGTTTATGTGAGGCCCGGTACCTCTCAAACTCCCTATGAGCTGTGGAAAGGCAAGAAGCCTAATCTTAAATACTTTCGTGTTTTTGGAAGTAAATGCTACATTTTGAGAGATAGAGAAAATTTGGAAAAATTTGATTCTCATAGTGATGACGGGATTTTCTTAGGTTATTCTATGAATTGTAGGGCTTATAGAGTCTTTAATCTTAGGACATCTACTGTCATGGAATCGATTAATGTGACTATTGATGATAGTCAAAACACTCCTCAAGATCAATTTGTTGATGAGGAATGTGATACCCCAAATGTTTCTAGTGTTGAGGATGATTCTGTTGAAATTCTTGATTCTCAATCCTCTCCTACTAATCCTACTTGGGTTCAAAAGTGACACTCTCCTACTGACATTATTGGAAGTGTTAGTGAAGGTGTGAGAACGCGTAGGCAAATTCAGAATGAGGTAAATCATCTTTGCTACACCTCTTCCTTTGAACCTAAGAATGTGAAAGAGGCTCTAACTGATGAAAACTGGATTCTTGCTATGCAAGAAGAGTTAGGTCAATTCACCAAAAATGATGTTTGGGATCTTGTCCCTAGGCCTTCGGATAAAAATGTTATTGGTACCAAGTGGATTTTCAAGAATAAATCTGATGAGAGTGGTATCATAATTCGGAATAAGGCTAGGTTAGTAGCTCAAGGATACACCCAAGAGGAAGGTATTGATTTCGATGAAACTTTCGCTCCTGTGGCTCGTCTTGAGTCTGTTAGACTTTTACTATCCATTGCTTGTTATTTGAAGTTTAAGCTATATCAAATGGACGTTAAAAATGCTTTTCTGAATGGCTTCTTAAAGGAGGAAGCTTTTGTTGAACAACCCAAAGGGTTTGAGGATCCTCATTATCCTAGACATGTCTATAAGCTGAAAAAGGCTTTGTATGGTCTGAAGCAAGCTCCTAGGGCGTGGTATGAAAGACTTACCACTTATCTAGAGGAGAAGGGATTCTCTAGAGGGGGAGTAGACCGTACCTTGTTCATTAGGACTGTCCGAAATGTGTTTGTGGTAGCCCAGGTTTATGTAGATAACATTGTTTTTGGGTCTACTTCAAGTGAGTTAGCTCATGTTTTTTCTGAGGAGATGAAATCTGAATTTGAGATAAGTATGGTAGGTGAACTCACTTGCTTTCTAGGTCTTCAAATTCGTCAACTTAGTGATGGATTGTTCATTTGTCAATCTAAATATGCTAGAGAGTTGATTAAGAAGTTTGGTCTTGAAAGTGCTAAACATGCTCGCACTCCTATGAGCACTACCACTAAGTTAGGCAAAGATTCGAGTGGTAATGATGTTGAACATACTTTATACCGTAGCATGATAGGTTGTTTGCTGTATCTCATGGCAAGTCGTCCTGATATCTCATTCAGTGTAGGTGTTTGTGCTCGGTTTCAGTCTTGTCCCAAAGAGACTCATTTACATGCTGTTAAACGCATCATTCGTTACATTTGTGGGACGTTGACTTATGGTATTTGGTATTCTTTTGATACTAATCCTAACTTGGCTGCATATTCCGATGCCAACTGGGCTGGAAATGTAGATGATCGAAAGAGTACTTCAGGTGGTTGCTTCTATGTTGGAACTTCTCTTGTTTCGTGGCATAGTAAGAAGCAAAATTCTATATCCTTGTCAACTGCTGAAGCTGAATACATAGCTGCTGCAAGTTGTTGCACTCAGCTTCTTTGGATGAAGCAAATGCTTTCTGATTATGGGATTCTTGATTCTGATCTTGTCATATACTGTGATAATGAAAGTGCTATCAACATTTCGAAAAATCCCGTTCAGCATTCTAGGACTAAACACATAGACATTCGTTATCACTTCATTCGAAATCTTGTAGAAGATAGTGTCCTGTCTGTTGTGTATGTTCCTACTAAATCTCAACTCGCTGATATTTTTACAAAACCCTTAGATGGTCTTAGGTTTGAATATCTTCGAAAATCTTTGGGTGTTTACTCTATTGATTGAGTTCTTGTTCTCCTCATCGTCCGAAACGACGTTAAACTACCTTGCATCCGAAAAGACGTTAAACTATCTTTAGTAAGGATCCTCTGTGGTTCTTTCTCGTTAGGTATCTTTTTGAGGGGGAGTTATTGTTATGAATGCATTTTCCTTTTGTTTTATTTTTTTACTTAATAGTTTAATTTTCAAAAGATTGTTGGGTTCATATCACCTTTATAAGCATATGGTTGAGTGTTTTTGATTCATTTTAAACCTTGTCTATATTCGAAGAGTTAGCTTGTTATCTTGCTTAACATGAATTCTATCAATAATTTCGATTAAATGTTTTCATGTTATCTTTCTTTCTCAAAATCCTTAATGTCATGAGTTGACCAATAACCGAAAGCCTCTTCTAAAGCCCAAACATGCTGTGCCAATGTTTGCACCTTCTCACCTCCTTCGTCTAAAGTATTTCATTCTATTTGATGATGAGCTCTTTGTTACCTTTCATATGCTAGTTCAAATTTTTCTTACAACTTGAAAAACTATGAGAAAAATTGTTCATAGGCCAATGAAAAGAGTTCTTCGAATAAATATTCTGTGAGAAAAGGCATTTTGCCATGTTTTTGAAGGCACAAAAGTGCTATGATAATGAAAAGAGCTAAAACTTCTCAAAGTTGTATTTGAAATACTAGCTTGTTCTAATTGTTTTTGAGCTCTTGTCAATTCTTCTCCTTTATGCATGTTTGAAATATCAAAAAATTTAATTTCTCGTTCTTGCTTATTAGAGGGCTTTCACTTGTCTTCAGAAGTGAAATCGGTTGGTTTGACTCTCATGACTTCATGTGGTTTGTATTAATGAGTTTGACATGGGTTACATTTTTGAGAAATTGGATGTTTAGAATGCTTGTTCTTAAAGTTTATTGCATCTCACGATTATAACCATGTTTTAAGTTGTTTCAATCATTCTTGCTAATGTCTCAATAGGTAAAAATGTCCCCTTGATCCTTCTTGTTTTAATTCAATTGTTTTTCAAAACAAAACAGGGGAGGATCGATCCAGCATTGTTTTCCAGATCGATCCCCTGATCAGAGTCTGTTGGATCGATCCTACATATTTTCCCGGATCGATCCTCTGATCAGAGAGGTTTGGATCGATCCTACATATTTTGCCGGATCGATCCATTTCTCGGGATTTTTAAAAACTGACTCTTCTCCTTCCCGCGTAGCATATATGTTTGGTTTTTCTTTTGGGTTTTTCTTATGCATACATAACCGTCTCTCTCTCTCTCAAAGAACCTCTCCTCTCCCTTCATTCCTCTTCATATTTTCTAGCCCTAGATTTGTTTGGATTGAGTTTTTATGGCTTTCTTGGCAATCCTTGCCCTTGTGGTTCTCATGGTGGGCTGTGCAAGTTCGTCTGGCACTAGTAAGCGTGCCCGCACATCTCGTGCGTCTTTTTCTCGGGCTGGTACGCCTCGTAGAGGTCGTGGTTCTCGAAGCCGTGAGTATCAGGATATTCCTAATCCTGACCTTAGTGACTCTCCGCCTTCGTCACCTCCTAGGGCTGTTTCGCCTGATCCGTGGATCAATCGTCCTATCTCTTGTGAGCGTCAGGTGGATAATGTCAGTCTTGGTGTGGATAACCCAATCATTCGGCGCCTTGTCTCATTCGAGTTAGGTAAATTCTTTGAGCCGATTGAGTTTTACATTCCTGAGCTTGTTCGTGATTTCTATTAGTTTGCCAATTTTGTTATGTCTGGTGAGGGTGCTCTTCACTCTCAGTTTCGTGGTTCGGCAATTACCATTACTCCTGGGAGGATTGGTATGTATTTGGGTTGTAACAGGCCTTCTCGACCTCAGTTTCCACCTGCTACTGGAAAGGGGCCTGCGTTTGACTTCCTTATTCATGAACTGTACGTGCATTCTTCTGATTACAAGACTAAATATGTTCAAGGTTATCTACATGAGGAGTATAGGTTGTTAAACTTGATTGTACGGTGGAACTTAGTTCCTATGGGTCACCGTTTGCATTTTCATGATGACCGTGCTCAGTTACTGTTTGCTATGAAGAGTGGGAAGTCCATTGACTTTCCTAAGTTGATTTTTGACTGCATGCGGAAGACTGTGATGTCTCCCAGTCGTACTTCTGCTCTTCCATTCGGGGTTATGGTCACCCGTATGTGTCTTGAGGATTCCATTTCTGTGAATGCCTCTGATTCTCGTGTGCTTCCGGTTCCGGGTGCTATCACTGCTATGTCTCTCTCTCGGAGTACTGCTACTTCGACACCGGATCCTGAAGCTCCTGTTCCTACTACTCGTTCTTCACGACGGCATGCGACATTGGACTCTATTTCGGCTCAGCTGCGTCGTGTTTTTTATTCAGTTAAGGCACTTACCGATCATCAGATTGAGATGAATGAAATTCAAGTTCAGATTCATGATCGGGTTCAGCGCATTGAGCGCCGCCTTCGGCTGCCTACTCCATCGGATCCTCCAGTTGTTCGCCATCCTCTTGTTCCTCCTACTGAAGAGGAGTCTGGTTCTGAGTCTGGTTCTGAGGATGAGTCTGGGTCCAGTGGTGATGAGGCTGAGTGACTGGTTATATGTTTCATGTTCTTTTTGTATTCCCTTTGTCATTCGTGACAAAAAGGGGGAGTAGTAGTGGTTGTTAGTTGTTTGTAGGTTCTAGGTTCTCTTAAAGTTTGTTAGGATGTTAAAGTTTGTTAGGTTTCATTTTCAAATGCTGTATTGAATGAATTGTATGAACTGTTCATTTGATGAAATGAAATCTGTTTTCTTCTTTAATTGTTTCTATGAGCATGAGCATGATGTTTCCGTAATTGTCTTAATGCTTGATTATCTTAATGCTTGTATAACCTGTGTTTTTCAAATCTTTATTCCTTCACGAGGTATGGTTGTTTATCCTGTGCAGAAAAATAGGTTCATGTTCTCAAGCCTTAGAATAGGTTGTGTTTCTTTTTGTTTTTGGGGTGTGCTTGAGCGTTTTATTGTACAAGAAAGGGGGAGATTCATTTCGCATGTTGAATGAATCGTGTTATTTTATTGTTTTTGTTTTTATTTGGTTTTGTCATCGAATTGCCAAAGGGGGAGTTTGTTAGGTATACCATATGTATATGTTGGCTAATTCGATTGACAAAAGCCAGTGTTTGTGATTGAACTCAAGCCAGTAATCCCTGAAAGATCAGTGACTACATCAAGCTCGAAAGAAACGCAACTTCTCGATAATATCAAGTGCTAAAGCTTGTTTTGTAATTCGTTTTGGTTTTAAATTCCTAGGTTGTTTATATGACCATAGGTGATACATATTGCCCCAATTACCTAGGAATGATTCTTAAGTGCATATAGGTCCTTTTTCATTGAAAAATATTCAAAATTGGGCTATGGCACATTTTGGATCGATCCGGCATTTTATGTAGGATCGATCCTATTTGTGTTCTGCACAATTGGATCGATCTAGCTTTCGTGCCCGGATCGATCCTAGTGGCAGAGGAGTTTGGATCGATCCGGCCTTTTTTGTTGGATCGATCCTCTCGTAAGTTTTGACCTAATTCTTCTAAAATTCGAGGTTTCTTGCACTTTTTAACTGTTTGAAACCCTAGGTTATTCTGCTACTATAAATATCCCAACACTTAGTCATTTTGGATATGTGAAGTATCTTTAAAAAGCTCCCAAGTTAAAACCCTAGGTTTCTCTAGCTTTTTGCTTCACTCTTGCTTTAACTATGCATACATAGTCTTCTAGACTTCTCTTTATCGCCTTATGCATAGTTCCTTATAGCTTAGCTATACAAAACCTCAAACTTTGGTTTTGATAAACGGTGGAGTTCCGTTGAACGGTGGATTTCCGTGTGCATCGTGGATTTCGGTGTGTGGAGCTTGGTTTGTGGATTCAAACGGTGGAAATGCTATGAAGGTTGCGTGGACTCGCAGGTTGCTTGTGAAAGAAAGGGATTCTACTGGTTTGTGGATTCAAGCGTCGTTGTTGGTAGTTTTACCTTTCTTGTACTATGGTTATTATTTCATAGTGATTTCTGTGCTCCCGAGGTTTTTTACCCGTTAGGGTTTTCCTCGTATATCTGGTGTTGTTCTGTGTGATTGTTTATGTTTCATAACTGTCAACTGATCACTATTTAAAGGTTGGGTAATTAAAAACAACCTTTTCATTTAAGAAATAATTTCCTCAGAATTTCAATTATTGCTATAATTAAGGGAAAGTTGGTTCATAACATTTAGAGTCCTTCGCAATATTTCCAAAGAAGTGTTTGTATTTCTTAGCTTATAATTATAGTGAAAGAAAAATACGTTCATACTACGGTTGAAACTGTTAGTACATCTTGACATGGTCCCAACAATAAGATAGGACCAAGAGAATATTTGAGTTGGACCTCACCATGCATGCCGCTAGCCATGTTGAATTCAATCTCATCCACAAAGCATATCTATATCTCCCACAATATTCCAATATTTTTAGGTACTTGGACTGACTGGAGGAAGCTTTCACAAAATATTGCCCTGCGCATGCAGCTTTACACATCCAGACTTTTAAAATGGTTGGACTGCTTGAAGGAAAGAGACGACCCTCAAAGCTGCAGGGTTCTTTGTCATGTACCTGCCCTCATTAAGCTTATATTCCGTGAGAAAATGCTAAATGGATTAAATTTTAGACTAAATTTTTTCAATCAAATGATGTGCCTGTGAGATATCACTTATACTTTTATGCATTTTTGAAATGCATAGAAATCATAACTGTGTTATTCTAACACATCATTTGATTTGAAAATTTTCATCCAAGATTCGGTCCATCCAGCATTACTCATTGCCGAATTGACCAGAAGCCATTTGTTTCTACCATCTAGGTTTACCTAAATTGGTAATAGGGCAGAGTGGTTCGGTTTAGGTTTAGGGTTTGACAGTCATTCCATTACAGTGAGAAATAAATAAATAAATATTTGCCATTTGCTTTTGCTATAACTCAAATAACCCTCATAATTAAGCTATAGATTAAGTTCACAAAATCCTTTGAACTCTAAAATTGAACAATAAACTTCCTAAAGTTTGATGGTTGAACAAGTAAAAAAAAACTATAGGTTAAGTTAACAATCCCCTTAAAATTTCACAGACGAAGGATGGCGAAGTGTTATATATTTATAATTTAGCAAGATTATTTATTTGATTTAGGGAGTTCTATATATGAACTTGTCTAACAATTTAGGAGACTATTTGTTCAATTTTAAAAATTATAAAATTTTGCGAAGCTAAATTGTAAAATTTTGTGTAACTAACTTATAATTTGCAGAATTTTATATAATTCATCTATATTTAGGGCCGTAAACGAACCAAGTCGTTCATGAGCTACTCACAGACATGTTCGATAAGGGCTTATTTGGATTTGTTCGTTTAGTAAACAAGCCAAACTCAAGCACGCGAATCGTTTGTGTTCGTGAACAAGTACGTTAGTAGGCTTATGAATCATGATCATGAATAGCATTGTGTTTAAACTCATAAAAGAAAAAAAAAAAATCATTTAGGCTTAAATAATTTCAAGATATACATGACTTTTTTTTTGGGCTTTAATTTTTTATTTTCAATATAAACCAAGTATATAGAATTCATTTTTTAGGCGTTCCTGCATTAATTTTTAACTTTTTCTTATTGTAATTTAGAGTTGCGAATGAATCAAGTTATTCACGAACAAAGTCGTGAACAAACGAGCTAGCTAAGGTCAGACATATCAATGTTCGGCTCGATTATTTTAGGCTCTAGTCTGATTCAAACTTAAATAATCAAGCTTTTAACTAAGCCAAACTTGAGCAACCCAAAATTCGACTCGATAGACTTGTTTGCAGCCCTACTCATATTTAAATAAGCGCATTACACTCGGTGGGTCTGCGCTTCTTATAAAGAGAATTCATTAAACGACTCTTAACATTTGATATAGCATACTCCCACATCAAACAAATTGGTCTCATTGGCACCGTGCCACTGTGGCATACTTTGGTTTAAGCCATATCTTAAGCAGCCAAATGCAAAACTAAAAATTAGACAGATCCATTTTAAACAGGTGCTACACTTTAAACATTTTGTTCATTGAGTGAATTTGAGCTAATTAAATAAATTGCTTTTAATGAGACGGTCCAAACTCATGGAATGAATTTATTTCGGACTTGGGTACGTGAATTCCTCAAGCCGGAAAGTAAGTAACTACTAGCAAAAAATTCATACATCATTTTCTCGTGTAAATTATTGTAATCATGCCCCTATTGCCATTGTTTTCTGTTGCATTAATGTCACTTCTTACCATATAATTTTTGTATATTTTCCAAGATATTATTCCTTCCTTGTAATTACATGTTTAATTCATTGAATCATGACGTCTTTGCTCATATGACTTGTGGCGTGACGAAAAATATGAATTAAAAGTAACCACTAAAGGGAAAAAATCACAGGAAAATTTTTAAAAATCAAATGTGGGTTACTCGTCAGTGATTGTGCCACGTAACAAAAATTTAAGTAACACGTGTTTGTGTTTGTGCTCGTGTCACGTAAAAGAAAGATACCGACAAAAAGCACTGAACCACGTGGCCGTCAGTGCTTGCAATTATAACGAAATTCCCGAGTATAAATTAGGGTTAACGGTGAATTGCATAGACTTAAAATGCAGAGAGAGAGGGAAAAAAAAGGAAGAAGAAGAGAAGATTGAAGCCAAAAATAGAATTGACAAGGAGATGTAGGTCTCATTTTGCAACCAATGCAATCATATTTTATAGGAGTCGATCCTCAATTGATTTCCATATATGGTAAGCCTCTATACTGCAAATTAAATTTCCATTCATTATTTTGAATTTGAAAAGTGTTTTAGAATGCGGCAACACGATGAATTTTATACAAATTGAATCATGTACTAGTTCAGTAATTATTCAATACTAATATATATATATATATATATATATATATATATATTAAAAAAAACAAAGCAATCATCATTCAACATAAGTGAAAGTCATAAGATGATGTTTTCTGGTAGGTGAGGCTAGTGATGGCTCGTATCATGGCTTTGAATCCCTGCAAAATATTTTGGGTATTTTTTGAAAATGTTTTTAAAAAATGTTTTTCTAGTCGTGATTTAACAAAAAGTTTCATCAATGAATGAGGGAAAAATATTATAAACAAATAAAAAAAATTGACAGTAGAATAAATGTTACTTATATTTAAGGAATTTTCACATAAATTACAAAAAATATTGGCAACAAAAATAGATGACATGAAAATCTGAACCATTTGAATTGAGGACAGTACAAAACAAATTCTTATAGCACTTATGCTATTAGACATTATTTGCATGATTTATAATCCATACCATCTATTTATTTAAGGAAAATGACTTAATTCGATTTATATAAATTCCGGAAAAAATACATTTTACTCTCTTTAGGTTCCACACCTATAGATTTTAGTTTGAAAATTACTATTAATTCCTTAATTTACATATGAATAGGTTGTTTGCCATTGATTTAATGCTAGTCTAAAATTATAAGTAGTGCTTCATAGAAAGAAAAAATAAAATGGGAAAAATTATCTAAAAGTCCAAATTTAAGTTCTATTTTACCCAAAAGTTTTCCCATCTTTTCACTTTATCCAAATGTCCTAATTTAAGTTCTTTTTAGACCCAAATGACTTTTCAAACCAATGCATTAATTTCTGCAAAATAAAAAAAATAAATTGATGCATTTCTCATTAAATTGATGGTTTCTTATATAATTGAAACATGTTTAGGAAAACTGATGCATTTTCGTATCAGTTTTATAAAATAATAAAAAAAAAACATTAGTTTCCTAAATAAATAAAAACACTTTCGAAATTTTCTTGCAAATGCATCAGTTTCTATGAAATAAAAAAACAAACTAATACATTTCTCATTAAATTGATGTGTTTTTATAAAACTAAAGCATGCTTATGAAAATTGATGCATTTTTGTATCAGTTTTATTTAAAAAAAAAAACACACACGCACGTGCGCGCATAAGTTTTCTAAAAAAAAATCGCTTATGAGTTTTTGCCAAAAAATATAGCACCTCCATTCCTTGAAACTATATGGTCTTCTCTTTCTCTCTAGTATATTTTAGTTATGTACTAACCTTCCCTTGATAAGCAAAACTGTTTGCAGTGCATTAGAATAGAGAAGAGATGATGCGGCTACTAGAATAAGAGCAGCCCGACCTTAGAATATACTACCTCTCGTTATTATGCTTTATCTTCTGTTTGCAATGCATTACAGAATTTGTGTTTCTCATCATTATGCTTTATATTACGATGTTTTCACTTTTACTTTTCAATTCCTGCTTAATAGGTTTTTATCCTACTCTTCAGCCATATCTTACACTTAAGCTTCACTGTGAAAAGAGATTTTGGAATAAACAAAATTTATAAAAAAGACATATGGGTAAACAATCAATATATATATATACACATATATAGGGCACAGAGTGAAAAGGGTGACAACTTGGAGGCAGTGGCGGAACCACAGTATAACCAAGGGGGCCAATTCTCCATATGAAATGAGCCCAAATGATCTCCTTTTGCAAAACTTTATCTAAAAATTAAGGTCATGGCCCCCCCACCCACAAGCTGTAATGCTTTGGCCCCCCAGGATCAAATGCTGGTTCGGTCCCTGCTTGGAGGGTATTTATTTTTCCGAAATTTATAGTCAAATCACAAGTGCACAAAGCATGTTATTATTTTTCCATTTATTCTTAAAACGGAAGGAATTTAAAACCGTGAATCTTGTGATTTAATGGTATCTTTGCTTAGCTGTGTCCTTAAGCCTCTTTTTGGATTTCATAAACCTTGAAAAAAAAGGAAAGAAAAATACTTGAAAAGTAAATAAATTTTCAAATAATTTTCAGTATTTTTATTTATTTTATTATTAAATCCGTGTTTAATAAAGTACTGGTATGACTAAAAAGACTATTATTTATCTTATGTGGAACCGATTTCTTATCAAAATATTTTCGAGTTGAACTACAATATTAAAATGTCGATAATGAATTTTCATTGAATCGATCACCAAATTAAGGTCCAATAAGGTCAACCCTGTCACTTGTGCTTGTTGGAGTTGCTTTTCTGTACAAGACATCTGGAGATTCCCATACATTTCGGGAGATGCTCCACGCCGTCCGATCGAAATCATGTGGTGAAGCAACATATAGTGCAGCTTATCTACATAAACTATCACAACACACGAATATTTTCACCCTACCATTAATTTTACCGGCACCAGCCGTCGCAAAAAAAGACCTGTACCTTTATACGCGCAGGTTAGTCTCACAACGTATATATGAAGACGAACCCATGTGTAAACCGTAACGTCCGTGCTTATTTCATGCAAAACGACACCATTCTTCTATACAAGACGACACCATTCTCATCACCGTTCGATCACGATCCGACGGCTATCCTTCACTCGCGAGCGCCGTTAGGAGGTACCGACTCGCTAGCGGTGCAAATTAGCGTTTTGGACTTCTCAAAGCATAAATGCAAAACCATCCACGTAAATAAACAGGACAAAACTCGAACACAAGCCGTAACCCCCGTCAGCGGCGTGGCGTATGTTAGGAACAAGAAGATAAAAATGCTAAATTACGCTAGTGAGTATAGGATCCCCTATAAACCCCGTATTGGGGATAATAAATTACCGTGCACCAACCCAGACACTGAAATGTTTTTTAAGACCAACAAAAATAATTCCATTATTGTATGTTTATTTTGCTTCTATCCTCTCTCTCTTCGCTTTCTCTCTCTTCCTAGTCACGAACGAAGAGGAAAGGAGAGAACGAACCAGTCATGGTTTCAACGAGACGAAGTGGATCTCTCTCTGGTAACAATAGCAAGAGATCTTCGTCTTCGGAAGAGAAGCCTCCGTCACCTAAGCGTCAAAAGGTGTCAAAAAATCGAATCCAAAGCTTGATTTTTTTTTTTTTTTTTGGGGATTATTTTTATGTATTTGAAGATGTTAGGAGTTTGGAATTTTTTCATTGAATTTTTTTTTGTGGTTTGAGTCTCTGATTTTGAAGAATTTCAGGTCGAAAATGGTGGTGCGTCGGAAAAATCCACGCCGGCGGCGGAGAATTCGAAGGAGCTGGGTTCGCCGGCGGCGGTAGATCCCGTAGAATGTGGTTCCGTCGATCCTCCGATCGCCGACTCTGGAGACGCTGTGAATTCGGGAAAAGGCGAGGCAACGGCTGTACCAGTGACGACACCGATTGCTGAGGGTAGTTGTTGTTGATGTCTCTTTGCATGTTTGAATTTGTTTTCGAGTTTTTGTTTGGAGGTGAGTTTGAATGATTGAGGTTGGGGTTCTGATTCGATTGTTTTGTGAAGGGTCTTCGCCGATTGCGGTGGATAAAGTAAGGAGTTCGTTCTCTACGTGGAGTTCTTATCCGAAGCAGAACCAGAGTTTCGAGACGTCCACGCCTTGGTGCAAGCTTCTGTCACAGTATGCACAGGTAACTCGAGCTTCTCTAGCCGTATTAGCTTGTAATTTTTTTTATTTGTATAAGCATTTACTTAGAGATTTTGTATGCCTGAGAGATCAGGTGAAGCTACATTTTCAGTTTCATATGAATTAGATTCCAGGGTTGTTTCATTTTCACATGAAATAAGCATTTTTGTTTACTACAGAATCCGAATGTCTCTGTTTGCGCATCAAATTTCTCAATTGGTTCAAGCAGACACTGCAATTTAGTGTTGAAGGACCCGACTGTTAGTGCGATTCTATGCAAGATCAAGCACACACAGGTATTGCATGGATATTGAGCTCACATTGCCCATTTCCGTTTTGGTTTTTGTGTAAGATTGAACATGCGAGCGCACACAGACAGATGTTACTTGTACAGGATCAAGACTCCTCTCTGCGACTCGGTGGAGATGGGTTTTGGAGTGGTCTGTTACGGTGTCGTGTTTTTTTTTTTAATTTTTGGAGATGAACTTCTCAATATGTACATGCAGTATGATTACTCATTGTTTGTGGACATGCTCAGCACGAAGGCAGTACCGCAGCAGTGCTAGAAAGCACAGGAAGCAAGGGATCAGTGCAAGTAAATGGAACGGTTGTTAAGAAGAATAGCAGCTGTGTCCTCAATTCGGGGGATGAGGTGGTCTTTAGTTTGCTGGGGAATTATGCATATGTATCCTTCCCTTTGGTTTGAGGTGGTTTATTCAATCTGTTCTCTTGCTTGTTTGGTGGTTTTAAATTTATTAAACTCTAGCATATGTGCATTAACCCCTTCTGTGCGCACGCGTGCATGTGTGTTTATATGGGGAATTTCCTTAATTTTGCTTCGTATAGATTTTCCAGCAACTTATGGCTGAGGTTGCAGTTAAGGTTCCTCCGTCTGTAGGGGGTGCAGAGGTTCAGAGTAGCGTGGGAAAATTTCTGCATCTTGAAAGGAGGTCGGGGGATCCTTCAGCTGTGGCTGGAGCTTCTATATTGGCATCTCTGTCAAGCCTGAGGCAGGATTTATCACGCTGGAAGCCTTCAACGCAGACCACCAGTAAAGCCCACATAGGGTCTGAGCTATCTACTCATGCTGTCATTCATGATAGTTCGGAGCTTGAGCTTGATGCCCTGGAAGACAATTTGACTTCAACCATTGGGAATGATAAAGCTGCTGAGATTGGAGCAACCAGCAAGAACCTTCCTCTTGACGGCAACCAGGACTCGGGCATCGAGGCAGGCAATGTAAAACTTTCTGGGGTGAATAATTTGCTAAGGCCTTTCTTGAGGATGTTAGCTCAAACCACTACTTGTAACCTGGAATTGAGCCAAAGTATCTTTAAACAGGTATTGGAAGAAAGAAACGAGTGGATGAGGGATTCGCAACCAGCATCGACATCAGGTATGTCTCTGCGATGTGCAGTATTCAGAGAGGACATTCACGCAGGAATTCTTGATGGCAGAGACATACAAGTTTCATTTGATGAGTTCCCATATTATTTAAGGTGTTTATCTTTAACCTTTTGTTTTGGTAATTATCATGTTGATTATGTGTATCTCACTTCATCAAGTTTTTTAGGTTATTTGCAAATCTCTTGCATTCCCACTGCTCCTTTGCTATATTTTTAAGAACTTGTATCAGTGACTCGTTTTTACAATGGTTTGGTTTCACTTACTTCTCTCGTTTCCTCTGTGTGTGCGTGCACGACTTGTCTACTAGTCAATATGTTGCCTTCAATCTTGGAATGACTGTTCTAAATGCTGGGGAAAAATTTATGAGCTGGATTCCTGTGTTTTTTTAATTTTTTTATTTTTATACTCGACTAGATGTCTAGATCTATGTTGGATCACCATATTTGTGCGATAACGCTGTAGGGTAAAGTCTCAAAGACAATTCGTCCCTCATGAATATTTTAATTTTCTAGTCCTGGAAGAAATTTTGATTATGCAAAATTATTAGTTGGGTGGATGGATAGTTATGAAAAGAAAGTGAGAAACTATCAAGTTTGTGATATATTGATTATTGTTTAATCTATAGCGAAACAATATGAAAGTTCGTATGATTTAATTATATGGATTGCAAGCAAATAAATAAAGATTACCATTCAGCCTGTAACGGATAGTTTCAACCTTTTTTTTTTTTTTTTGGGGGGGGGGGGGGCTTTATGGTAATATGAAATAGAACACAAGTAAAAATACCACTAATCATTGCAGATTGTATTTAGATTTTTTCTTATTTTATTTTAACATTAACCAATTTTTTGAATCCAAAATGTTGTCAAGACCAAGGGGCATGGTCAAGATTAGTTTGTACTTTGTACAAAGTGCAACATGCCTACATAGAAGGGGTTCAGATTAATTAAGTTCAACAGATATCTACACGGTAGGAGTAGATGTTTTCTTTCACCATTTATCTAAGTTCAACAATGTAGGTGTGAGGGAATGAAGAAGAAGGAGATTATAGTGATTCTAAAGAGAATGATGATGAAGTGAGGAAACAGAAAAGGGTGTATGATAGATTACCCTCTTTCAGTTTGATGCCTATTTTAGGTTCTCAATGGATGAAAGTTGAAAGTCGGTGACACAACTTAGGGAGATACAAGTCCATTTGCTAAAGTGAAACTAGGCAACATCCGAGTGATGTGGAATCCCTCCCCTCATCTGCATGTTTCTCCTTTTTAATTTGCATTTGTTTCCTTCCATGTTTGGAGACAGAACCCATTATGAGGGAATCAAGTTTGCTAGGCAAATATCTCTCCACTTGTCAAATCAGCTGTAACCTACTTTGCAGGTCATGTGAGCGGTTGTGACATTCTCTCAGTTTACTTGAGTGGACTCTTGTTCATAATGCCATATCACTAATCCTTATAATTCTTATTTTCTGAATAAGTTTGATCATGTTACCTTGTCAAGTGCTTTGAAAGTGAGAATAGAGAGTTTTAACTAAGGATGAAGGGAAGAAAGGTGGAGTTTCCACTTTCAGAAGTTGTTGAATGAAAATAATATTGGATCTTAGGTTTTGAAGAATTTCATAATCCTGCTTTGGGAAAAATGAAGTTGGGAATGGTTATAGGAACAAATGCGATTTCAATTGAGGTTATGAAGTATATGGGGGATGAAGGCTTTGTCCTATTTGATGATAAGATCCATAAGGGAATGCTAAATGAATGGCAAAAAAGCATTCTAGTGCATCTAATAAATGAGATACCTAAAGCTGCTATAGTATGAGTAGTGCGTGGGAGACCTGATGAAGCAAAGATTCTCTCACCTTAACTGTGGATGAAGATATTTTCCCTAGTCTATCCCTCTTTATGATAATGGATTTAAACTTGCTTGAATTTTCAAGCCATGTTTCAACTTTCGATCTTTGGGTGACTATTAGACTAAGAGTTAAAAAATTTTCTTATACAGTATATTGTTTATAAACTTCCTTAAGTGTTAATTACTTTGCT
>JAESVK010067200.1:0-10802 GCA_017140935.1 Hamamelis virginiana
AGAGAGAGAGAGAGATGAGTAGTAAAGAAAGCATTTTCTGTATGGAAAATGAGTGCATGACCATTGTAGCTCATTCAAAGTTCGTAGAAGGCTAAAACTGTTTCCTTCAGCATCTAGCTGTCTATAAACTCAGCTACCGGCCGGTGATTGCAAAAATATAAACTTTCACCAGCTGGCTTTGGTTTTTCTCTAACACTTGAGGGGTCATGTTCATACTGAACAAGACAGTGGACGGCAAAAACTAATCACGTCTCAGCATTTCCCTCTCTTCCTGCTGCTCCTAAAATATTTACACCAAAAATCTTTTAATTTGGCATGTGGTTCAAGTGTTCCATCAACCTCTCTGTGGTCGGTCCATCATTTGATGTTCATGGCTGCTGACATGGCACGTAGCTCCTTTGCAATCTCTGAGAAGGCAGGCCTAGCATCAGGATCCGATGACCAGCACCTCTCCATCACTGATCTCCATGCTGGGTCGCACCAGCTTGGAATTTCAGGCCGCAGATCGCCTTTAATTATACCAGCTGAAAACATCATAAGACGAATAGTTCCAATAAATTTAAATTTGCATTGCCAATAAAACAATGTGCCAAACAAACAAGCAATTCATCTGTTTATGTCCATTTGGTTAAGTATGGAGATTCTTATTGAACTATACTAACATCATATAATACTCTCTCTATATATGTAATATACTTTCCAAGTAAGATCAATTAATGTCATGCTATGAATCCAACATTATCAAATGCCAAGTAAAAAATTAGGTAGACCGCCATAATTCTAATCATATGACAGAATTAATAGTACTTTTAGCACAACAATGCCTATAGTTGACAGTCTCATTCACATCAAGTCGCAACCCATAAAATTTATGGACCTGTATATTGAAAATGAATACAAAAATGATGAATCTTTTGGAAAATGAAAGCTGAAGAAGAGGCCACCATAAAGTTATGGTCAAGATCTCAAAACATGCTTTTCAACAGGAAAGGCACGGCTCCAGATAAACCTAGTAATTGTAAGAAAGATATTTTAGCTATTATGGACCTGGCAAAAGAAAAATTAGGATAGGATCCTTTATGATTCCCCACTTTAAAAAAGCAGTTTTCGCTTTCAAATTCTGAAAACCCACCCCCCCCCCCCCCAACAAAAAAAAAAAAGATCTACTCTTTACTCAAGTACTAAACCAAAGGATCTGTATCTCCAAATCCAGAAAGTAAGTTTAAGAAACATAATGACAATGATAAAATTTGAGAATACATTCAATAGAAACTGTTAAAAGTATTCACCATTCTTTCTAAACACACCTACTTGCCATCAGAATTCAAATTGAAGCATACCTATTATTTCCTCTGAACGCAAGTTCGCATAAGGTTCCTCCCCAGTCAAGAGTTCCCACATGACTATTCCGAATGAGTAAACATCAATCTGCAATAAGCATCAGAGGAAGGTTTCAAAATACCAGTCATGCAAGATGCAACAGAAATAAAACATAACATATTAAACAATTTAAGTACGATCATCCTACCTTTTCTGTTACCATATTGTTCTTACAGTTCAAAAGCTCTGGAGCCATCCATGGTATAGTTCCTCGTACTCCACCAGAGACAAGTGTCTTCTGTTTAATTTTTGATAAGCCTAGATCACCAATCTGAAAAGGAACCCCATGAAGTTTTAGAAGTGTGTTGTTTGACCAGTGAAGCTTCTACAAACAAAGATGCTATCCACTTTGGATGGTCAGAATGGTCGGGCAGAGTCAGAATCTGATTCTAGATCTAACCTGTTGAGAAACCAGGATCCAACTCAATAACTTAAGTTACCAAGTGGAGGGTCTCTAGAACTTATTAACCAAGCTTGGGTGGTGTGAGAAACCGATGTGGGACAAATCTTTTAACACTCCCCCTCATGTACAGCCCGGATGTACGCGGGCGATGAAACTTTGAGCTAGAGATTTGGTAGGCTTAGCCGCTTAAGAGTTTTGGGATAAAGAGGCCCCCCGAGCATTGAGACATAGGATAGATATCGCATACAGCCCGGGTTGTATGCGAGTGGACGAAACCCTGAGCTTGAGAATTGGTGACCCATGGGTTCGCAGTGAAAAGGGCCCCAAGCAATGATACGGGAGTGAAGGGAATGGAAAATATGAGCCCACCCAAGACCTAGCTCTGATACCATGTTGAGAAACCAGGATCCAACTCAATAACTTAAGTTACCAAGTGGAGGGTCTCTAGAACTTATTAACCAAGCTTGGGTGGTGTGAGAAACCGATGTGGGACAAATCTTTCAACATACCCCATTCCCATGTTTTTGGTCATGCTTAAGGATAATGATCATTAACCACTAATAAATAACTCAAAGAAAGGCCAAAGAAATAAACTGATGCTAACCACAATTCTTTCCAGATTTATACCTTGCATACTGGCCGCTGAGGGTCCCTCATATTCATGAGGAAGTTATGAGACTTCAAATCAAAATGGACAATGTTCTTCTCATGCAGATATTCCATGCCAAAAGCTGCATCCATTGCTATAATAAGCCTCTTCCGACGATCAATTGTTCTGCAAAATTGGAACAAATAAGAAAAAACCAATGCTTGGATCTGGTACATATCCAGTGTATGATCTACAAGGCTCACAAGAGAAGAAAGTGACGAACATGTCCACATATGAGATGCAATGTGAGACTAAAGTCAGAATGCATACATAATTCATAAAAGAATTTTCAATGTTCTACATTTCGAGATACTAAAGAGGACCTAACACAGTTTCTTGGGGCTAAGTGCAGATAGACTAACAGAAATCTTTATCATTGTTACATTTGTATATCCAACAATAAAAGTTCATGCTCTCACTGTTACAGAGTTTGACTGAAAATTCAAACCTTTTGCATAGTAGACACCCAGTCACTCAACTGCTATAAAAATCATACTTCTTTCATGATAGACCCTGAAACTTAAAATCCCACAGCTTCTACCTCCTTGCCAGTTTTTCATGACTATGATCATAACGGAAAATTGTGATAAAATTTTATCTGAATCTTTGGATAGCCTTCAGTGTCAGTCTGATAGGAACATGCATCCATTACAATTTCATGACTTTCATAGCTATGCAACTCAAATAGGAATTTGAAGACAGTTGCTTCAGGGTGAATACATAAATCTCAGAAAATCTAAAAGCTCTTCTTTAGAATGTGTCATTTCTAGAAAGTGTTTTCATACACTTGAGTTGACCCAGATGGCACAAGGAATGATTCTTCTAAAGCATGTGAAGTGCCTGGTGGCTAGAGGCATCAGATTTCAACACTCCTTGGACCAGGCATTATACATGTTACATATATGGCCATATGATACAGGATAGGACTTAGGAGCACCATAATATAAAAACTCAAATCCCCACCTTTTCAACTAGACTGCAAATATAAATTAAAAATTTAATTGGATTGATTACATTAGGTGGGGTGATTCAATTTGGGTGCACTACAAAGACGCCCAAAGAACATTGGTTAAGGCAATGAGAAATGACATGATGGTCTATGATCTAACGGATGATATGGCCTAGATAGAGCTAAATGAAAAAGACTGGTTTTGTATAGCTGATCCCACATAGTTTGGACTTAGGATTTAAAAATTTGTTGAGTTGTGCATCAATAGAATGATTTAACTCTAATTGCCCGAAGACTCCAAACAGAGAAAGCAATCTATTCGATAAATGTATTTATGTACTAATGTACATTCTACAAAGCAATATAGGAACATGATGCAATGTCTACTCATTCATTTAATATAATGTAAATTATGGGAACATCAAACATGCCCTGGACTCATGATTAAATAAATAATGTAATACCTATAGAAAAAGCGAATGAAACTAGATACATTATTAGTATAAAAAGAAAACATGAGATAGAAAATCCCATACCGATCTTTTCTTCGCAGAACTTGTTTAAGGGAACCATTTACCAGGTACTCAGTAACTGTTGCTAAATTTGTCACAGGTCCATCAGTAACTACTCCATAGAATGCCACAATATTCGGATGGTGAAGCTGGCCTAGCATGTGAGCTTCCTTCCAAAAGTCTGCAACCTGCACAGAATTAAACAGGAAGAAACAACTATGTTCAAAAAATATGCAGCCGTACACTTGTCAAGTATGTATTGTTTAAAATCTGCATACGAAGTATTTTAATAACCATTCTGCGTCCAACACAAATAAGAGGTGTGCGAGTCAGTAACCTCAGAACAAAATGAACTGTGACCCAGGAGTCTGATACCAAAATGTATTCAACACACATGCAAACTGACACTTACATAGAATAGCATTGACATGTGATCCTTATTTGGGTTCAAGTATCCAAGTAACAACCAAATTGAATATGATCAAATAATGGAAAATTTCCTTAGTATGTATCTGGGGCAAGAAAAATACGAATAATTACCAATCGGTCCTCCTCCAATGCACCTTCACTGAAGCAACTTGCCTTTAACTTCTTAATGGCAACGTCAGACCCTTTCCATTTCCCATAGAAAACAGTTCCATAAGTACACGAACCGAGTTCCTTTATATATTCGACGTCAGAATTTTTTATGGTCTGCAGGGAATATACACAAGTTTAGTCCTTCTGAATGAGGCAGCAGCAAACATTTTGCTTTTTTAATTCTAACTCCAATACAAGTAAGAGAAATAAAACTTTAGATACATTTGAGAAATTACCTGCAGCTCACGAGTAGCTAGATGAGTGTAAAATGCAGCAAGATCGCAAGCACCTATTACCTTAGAGGAGTAATGACTTTCTTTAGTGTCAGCCTGCAAAAACAGAAATATCAGTCATTCAAAGGTGTGGAAAGAGGAGTGCCAATTATCATCCAATGATGCCAATAAATTTTTTCTTCCTAAGATGTGTGGTGGATGAAAAAAATTGAAATTATATAATACCTTTTCATCAGTGCTTAAATTTGATGGAGGCTCCTGTTCGATCTCTTCTTTAGATACATCTTTTCCCAACTTAGAAGCTTTTTGACAGGAAAAATTTGATGCAACTCCATTTGATAACTCAACTTGTGGAACTGAGCTGAATTGTCCTTCATCCATTTGATCTAAAGGCTTCAGCAACGCTTCAGAAACATCACTGCTAGCAAGATAAGAAAGTGGTGGCGGTTCCACCTTGGATGAGGACAACGAGAGGTTATACAGGGAAAGATCCACTGAAGATGCAATTACACCTTGTAAAGTATGAGTGCCCTCGGGATGATTGCTTGGTGACAAAGCTGCTTCCATATCCGACAAATTAATATTGCATCCCAATTCTGATCCATTGATATAACCTGGATTATCTGGAAACCCCGAAATGTTCACAAATTCCTGTGGGTCCGTCTGGAATGGTTCTTTCTTAACATTGCAACAAATGGGTTTGCAATTGATGGGTACTCCATATAAATTCTCATTGAGATCTTGATATGGAACTTCACAATTGTTACTATTGGGGCCAGTTAAGAGATCTTCCTGAGTGCCCATTGCCCCTAAGCATGGTGATAGATTCCTAATAACATTAGAGAAGAGAGATTGGTCACTCATGCCATATTGTGAAACTGCAAGGCCACCCTGATCTCCTCTTAAGTATTCTTTACTATATTGCAGACCAAAGGGTGAAGTTTGATTATTTAGCCTAGAATCCATCATTCTTGCTGTTCCTTGCTTCCAAGAATTGGGATAATATGATCTCACAGACTGCCCCTGTTTTGAGATGTTCGAACTTGGCCTGAGCCCAGGATGGTATCTTCCCACCAAAGGCCTTCCATCCAATCTCACATTTCGATGGTTCCCAATCTCAGGGAGACTACTCTGATGGTTCCGAATGTGGTGTGAATACATTCGCTGATTTCTTGTATCGCTTATTCCAAATCGATGATTACGAATGCTACTGCGAGGACCACCCCACACCCTCTGGCCAGTACATGAATATTTCAAAGGATAAGCACTTCCAACCAACTGATTGCTGCAGGAAAGTGGAGCTAAACGAGTCTTCAATGAAATGCAATCAGCATCCCATGGTACAATGTTCTCCCTGTTGAATTTACTCAACAATGCCGGCTCAAATTTTCTCGAATCCTGCTTAGCATTAGAACCCACAGACATTGAAACCGTGCCTGAATTGTATAATTGCTTGGAAAAATCCTCTGCTGTAACTGACCCACTGGAATTCCTTCCATTCATTGCAGTCCCATTACCCATAACTTGTTCAGATTGTCCCAACAAACATTGCATAGAACTATTCCTTTCGACGCGTAAATTTCCATCCCTTGGACTCAACGGAACCAAATTGAACAAATTTTGATTCCCCGACAAATAGGTATTCGAAATTCCATAATTCAGCATGTTCACTCCAAAAGGGTCCTCAAAACTTTGAGTTATGCTCTCATGGCTCATTGGGACTTCTGGTTCAGAAGCTAAATGAATAAGTGGATGATCATAATTTTTATTATCTTCACCACCACAACACTTAAATTCCATCTCACTACGAATTCGACCCGATTGATTCGTCAACAATTGTTGTTTCAAAACCATCTTCCTAAGTGAAAATTTGTCACCATTAAACTTCACTCCACACAAATTGCTCAAAGAATCTTGCCTCACAAACATATTTCCACACAATCTCGCAGAATTCACATAGATATTATCATTCATATCACTGTAATGTTTACTAGCAGAGCCATTATTATCATTACACACATATATCCACAATCGGGCATGCTTACCGTACGATTCAAGCTTGTCATACTCGTCAATCATGCACCAAACGTCGTCGTCTGACGCGATCAAAAGAAGAGAATCCGATTCGGGAAGCTGGTACTTGAGAGAGAAGGAATGGGTATTCGGGCAAAGCTCCGATAATTTTGATCGGAGTTTCAAGAAACCGACGTTTCGGTCGACGGAGACGATGCGGGTCTCGCCGCCGACGTAGCGGAGCTTTCCGGACGGTGGCCGGGGTTGGAATGCGCCGTTGAAGCTGCAGACGAGCTTGAGTTTCTTGAACGTGCCGTTGGGTCTCTTGCGACGAGAGAGAAAGGGTTCTTTCATGGAGGAGAGAGAGAGAGATATATCAGAGTGGTGCAATCCTGGTGGCAGGGGAGTGCGAGAGTTTGCGCGTAAATATATAGACATATAGTCGTACTGGTACATGTAGAACTCGGGTTGAGTTTTGCCCTTCAGGTTGCGTTGTAATTGCGAGATTTACCCGTGTTAGATGTTTCACACGGTGACACACTGACACCTTCTTATTTTTATTTTTATTTTATTTAAAATTTAAATATAAAAATATCGTAACAAACAAGAATTCTAGCATGGCATCCCCAACGTAATAATCAAATCTCACCTTCCTCCCACCTGCACTACCCACATATGTTTCACTTTGTTTTTGGCAAATAAATCCTAAGAGCGTCAATTAAATGTGTGATTTGGTTCAGTCGTGGATGTTCTATATTTCTCACACTTGAAGGATTAAATCATTCATGTGCATCAGTGTATGTCACATCATGCGTGAATTATGAATGGTTGTGATAATGTGGGATCTCTCTCAAACTCCATATATGAACTCAATTCATATCACGCGTGAATTGGATTCATTCATTGTGTACACAGTAAGTTTTTAAAGAAAAAGTATAAATTAGAGTGTGAATGGTATAACTTTAAAATAATAATTTATTAAGTGATAATCTCACAGACCGACCTGTGTTATATGTAGGCATAGATTACCGATATAAAAAAGGCGATTGGATCTTCTATTTGGATTTTTCTGTGGTCGGCTTAATTACCTAAAATTGTGACACATTATCTAAAGTGAGAGACGGGTGATTAAAAATATATGTGGATGATATGTCATGATCTTAATGCCCTAATAAATCTAAACACAAAAAAATTCAAGTAAAAGATTTAAACTCACAAAAAAGAGTTCACAATTCCAAAATGCTTTTCTTATACATGGGAATAAAATACATGTGCTAGTGCCATGTCAATTTAAAAGAGATGATATTTTTTTAGGTGATTAGAATTATATTTTTCTTATAAAGAAACTAAAATGTGCGGAGACAATAGAAGAAAAAAAACCTATATTTTACCCTTCTAAATGTGGTTTATTTTTATTTTATTTTATATATATCAGTCCCGATTGTATCAGTATATGCTTACTTTAGCTTAAACTAAAATGTGTGGAGATTATAGGAAAAAAATTATATTTTACCCATTTTTATTTTATTATATATATATATATATATATCAATCATGATTCTGTCAGCATATGCTTGCTTTAGTTAAAATAATCATAAAGCTAATAGATAATTATGTGGTATATATTTTGAAAAACTGACTGTTGGATTATATATTCTTCTTATATATGGATGTCATTAATGCCAAAAATCACGATGATCAGACATTAATATCTCTAAATATAGATGGTAAAAAACAGTGACTATTGAAAACTGTCACAATTTTTCTTAATAACATTTTTGATAAATCAACTGTTGGACCTCCGTGATTTTTGGCATGAACGACATTCATAAATAGAGTATCTAATTCAATGATTAGTTTTTCAAAATATGTATTTCGACCACAATTATCTTTTTGCTATATATATATAAGGGTCATTTCCCTTGACTGCTTATCTAAAAAACACCAATATGGATCAAATATTTTGAGAAATTAGCCATAAGATTAGATACCCTTCTTCTATATGTTATGCATACCAAATATCACAATAATCCAATGGTCAGTTTCGGAAAATATCACTGTAAAAAACTATTATAATTAGAAATATCGCAGTTTTTTATAGTGAAAATTTTAAAAATCTGACCGTTAAATCAATATAATTTTTGGCATACGTGATATATAATTTAACGGTAGGTTTATCGAAATATTCAACTTACTTTGATATTTTAAGAACGAGCAGTAAAAATCATAATAAAACGAGGGGTAAAAAAACCTATCCCTATCTATATATTGTTTATAAAGTGCCCATTATTTAATACAATAGAGTGTTAGTAGTATTATTGCCAAGTGCCAACTTTATAAAGTAAAAGTTGTTGTGCTAATGAGAACATTTTTCTGCAGAATAATGTGATTCCTTATGTTCCTTATGCAAACAAGAACAAAAATAAAATAAAATTTGAGAAAAGAGAAAAGAAATAAACAAACCAATTGAGCCAAAAAACCATGAGCTTGTCATTATAAATTAAACCATACTTTGCTAACAAAAAGCTGAGCAGTGATTATATTCCCACTTGTGTGGACATAAAACATTCTCTAGGCAGTGGGGGCATTTTAGATATAATGATGGTGATACAGAGGCATATATATAAGTGCAAGGAGAAGGGATTTTGTTTTGTAGCTCCATATCATTTTTCCAATGCACTTGTTATCATATCATAACCAAGATTAACTGCCTCTTTGTCCTTTAGTCCAAATTTGGAAACTTTCCCAACAATTTTCCAAATACCATGCTGCATTCATTAATTTAATATGAATGAGCTATCTTGTGCTCAACCTAGTTTTGGAAGGTTATAACAACAATATATAGATGCCTACCATAAATGTTTTTTTTTTTTTTTTTTTAAAAAGAAAGAAAAGAAAGTGAGGCATTTCTATTATCTTACTATATTTATTAAAGAAAAAAAAAACTACTTCACCTACATATTTTATTCATATGTGATCACTTATCTCGTGTGGACCAGCCGTTTTTATGATTTTTTAACAAATAGAAAAATTATTTTTATTGATGTTTGATACATCATATGTCCAACTTAGGTGAATAGAAATACATGAATAAAATAGACAGGTAAAATAACATTATTCTAATTATTAAAGTTTTCTCTCACAACATGTCCGTGAGTGCTACAAATATGTAAAGTAAAAGAACCTAATTATTTTTATTCGTTTTGAATTATGTCCTCTAAAAAAACTCAAGTTTGTTAAAATGCTATTTTATTTCTACATGTAAATATATTTCGACATGTACATTTTATTTCTACATTTTTTTTTGTGTGTGGAAAGGGTACATTTTATTTCATTTAATGACATTTAATATGTATTTTAAAATATATATTAATAAAACCAGAATTTCAGAGGTATTGAAAGAAATGTGGCATGAGCTACGTGTGTGGTTGAAATAAAGAAAGGGTAGACCTTGTAGCGCTAACAGTCATGTCACAGAATTTTAGAACATACCAATCACAAAAATATGAGCATAGACGGGAATTTATTCGGACTTTATATTATCAGAATAAAGAATTAAATAAAGAAAAGTTGCCATAGAACGGTGCACATTAAGTCTGTCAAGTTACATCGGCGTAGGTTAGAAATTAAGCTTCACAATTTCAATTTGGAGTGTGGCACATTCTTTCATTTTTCCAATCCTGTCCCCACCAAGACGATTACGTGCACACGTGGACCACTCAGCATTCTCCTGAAAACAACAAAAGGTCATGGTCTCTGTCTTTGTTTGTCTTTACGGTGAGTCACACGGTGAGTCACGAGACAAGGTCTAACTGTCTAAGGAGGCGTTTTAGGTGGGACCCACCTTCAACCGAACTGATGGGTGCTGCGGCATAACACGTCATTAGCTGGTGCGCAGCCCCATGAAAGTTAAGGTGGGTCCCCCGTTTTCGATATAACACATGGGCATCTTGGGACAGTTAGTTTGGCCCATGTGGTTGGATTGATGCAGACAGGTGGGAATTAGACATTGGACCGTTCTTAAATACGATTGTGGATGTGATGCACTTTATCCTCTGGGTTTTGATGGTGGCTATCGGCCTAG
>JAESVK010067205.1:0-14281 GCA_017140935.1 Hamamelis virginiana
CCCATATTTTGGAAAAGCATGGTCTTTTGAATCAAAGTTGGATCCGGGGGCTAGGTTACGAAGTGGGAAGGTTCCAAGGATCTCCTTGTAGGCACCCACCTCGCCCTAATTAAACGTCTCCTAATTAAGTTTGGGCTTTATCAAAATCTTGTCAAAACAATCCTAGTTATCTAATCAATCACAAAATATGATATATAATATATAATAATAATATATAGTATGAAAGTATACACAATCCTAATGGTCTTAGGAGACTAGAAGTCAACCTAAGATTGGACTTGCGCCCTATTGACTGCCTACGTACCTTATCAATTGCTTGACAAAGATCAAAGTCCACGTAGTTCGATTACCTTAGGACTCTCCTATTGTAATGAACCATATAGCCAAAAGAATTCTATGTTATCTAGGACTCTAACTTCGAGAGTTTGGATTTGATCAAAACACTTTTCTTGGCATAAAAGATGGAATTTCATTCCGTTTTAAACACTTTCAAAATTTTAGGACTCTTCTCGAAGTAGAATCCTAAACCAAGTAGGACTCTAGCTTCGAGAGTTTGGGTTTAATCAAAACACTTTTCTTTGCATAAAAGATGGAATTTCATTCCGTTTTAAATACTTTCAAAATTTTAGGACTCTTCTCGAAGTAGAATCCTAAACCAAGTAGAACTCTAGCTTCGAGAGTTTGGATTTGATCAAAACACTTTTTCTTTGTATAAAAGATGGAATTTCATTCCGTTTTAAATACTTTCAAAATTTTAGGACTCTTCTCGAAGTAGAATCCTAAACCAAGTAGAACTCTATTACTATAAAAATTCTTACAACAAAGGATAGTCTTAAGTGGGATCAAGTGATCCCCCTAATCCTAGGGTTTCTAGCTAATCCTAGGTTAGTCTAAATACCTAAAACATTAAAATATGCATGCTGGAATTTCTGGAAAATAAATAAAAAAAATATCATCAAAAGTATAAATAATGCATGAAAGTGTCCTAAATGCAATGTAATTATTCTATGTGAACCTAGGCATGTTTCTATGTTGATTTTGGCCTAAAAAGTGAGTTTTAATACACTTTTAAGTTACTTTAAATCCATGGACAGATTTATAAGTAATCAAAAAGTGGGTTTAAAACCCATAAAATAAAAGAATAAAAAAAATGAAAATAGCCTAATATGCGACCTAATATGATATATCAAAATAATCATGCTTGAAAACAATCAAATTCATCACAAGGGGAAGGGACTTACCTTTGCATGCTCCCTCGAACACAAATCATATTATTCAAACAAGACATAATTAAAATACAAACCTAATATTAACAATATATAAAAAAAAAAAAAAGGAAAACTATTTTAATAAACTAATCCCTAACCTATCATGCATACTAATAAACTAAATCCTATGCATACTAATAAACAGAAAACTATAAAAGAAAAAAAAAATAAATAAAAAAATAAAAAATAAAAATAAAAATAAATAAAAAAAAAACTAACCTCTTTCTCTGCCTCCTTGCTTCGAGCCTTCTCCTCAAGCTCCAATCCTTCTCTCCAAGGACTCTAAGGACCTCAAAAACTTTAAAACTTATGCTAGAGTGCTATCGGGGAAGCTTGTGCAATTGCTCAAGCCTCTACTCTCCAAGCTAATTCTCTAAAGCTTATTCTATGTGTTGTAACTGATTTCGGGGTCCTCTATTTATAGGTTCACAAAGCTATAGCAACAAGCTTTTCATTTTTCCGATGTGGGACAGAGTGGATTTCATTATTCTACACTACGTGCAGGCTCATTGGGCCCGTTTTAAGTCCAAATTTGACGATTCAAGCGTCAAAACGATCGTGATTCGATTCTCCATGTTTTAAGAAGTGTTTGAATTGAAAATGCATTGACCAAAGTCAAAGGTTTAGGAAACAGTCGACCGATTAGCTGTTTAGAGCCTGTCGGGCCCAAATTAGGGTTTTGAAATTTGCTAACCGATTGCTTTCGAAATCATTTCTTCTTCTTGAAACAAGTTTTAAAATGTTTTAGGAAAGTGTTTTGAAGCCTTTGAAGGCTTTGGTTTGATAAAAATATCGAATCCCGGTCGCTTTTGGTTGAAACCCTAATCTGGGCTTTGAAAGGGCCTTTCGAGCTTCAAAAGCCAATCATGAGCCAGAAGGCTCAACTGACCTTGCCACTGATCAACTTAGCTACAAAACACACTTTAAATATCTATGCCAAAGCCTTGAGACCATTCGAGACAAGATCGACAATCATTCAGGGCTTTTGTGATTCAAAGGACAAAACTGCCCTTTAGTCACAAAAGGCCTTATTTTCTATCAAGCCTGGCTCAAATGTCATGAAATTTTGCAGAGATGTTCCTAGACTCTCTAAAAACCTAATGCAAAAAGAACCGACACAATTTTGACCTAAAAACTTACATGTGATAATGACCTCTACCTAATTACCCACAAAGGGTAAAACTGGCAACTTTGGGTTTTGACACCCTATTTCACCTCTAATCATAGGCAACCATTCATGACCATACTCATGGTCAAAAATGGATGTCTACAGAAGCCCCTCGTTGATGTTCATGGCTTCGCCAGTGAATATCAACGAAAACAATAGACATTCCATTTTTGACACAACAAAATAGGGATAATTGACTAACAATTATTATGAAAGCTTCGCTTCAAATTCTCTCTCCTTGGAAGTTTCACTTCTAGTTATTTCAAAGATTTTCAATCTTTTTGGAAATTGCATTTCCAATAAAAATTTGAGAGTTTTCAACTCATTACTAGAAATTTCATTCCTAGTTGACTTAAGGATTTTCAATCCTTTTGGAAATTGCATCTCCAATTATCATAAAAAATTTGAGAGTTTTCAACTCATTACTAGAAATTGCATTTCTAGTTATCTTAAGGATTATCAATCCTTTTGGAAATTGCATTTCCAATCATCATAAAAATTTGGGAGTCTACGACTCATTACTAGAAATTGCATTTCTAGTTATCTTAAGGATTATCAATCCTTTTGGAAATTGCATTTCCAATTGTCATATCATATCTTAACATCAACCATATATCATTCTTATATACATTTCATGTATATTTTATCAACTTCACAAAGACTTATGGATTTGGGCCTCTAAAATGGGCTTTTCTCATTAGCCCCCCCTCATGGGTTTACTTACTTCTATAATTCCCTTCATGGATCTCACAAGCTTACCAAATCAAATGTATTCCTAATCATTTCAAGATTATAAACTTGATTACACAATCTTTTCTTTCATTTATTTCTAAATCTCATGGTTTTCAACCAAAAATTCATCATTTCATGTGAACTTTCCTATTCATAATCACTTAATTCTCACTTTGGTATGCACCAAATCCTCTTGATTCCTCATCAAATATCATTCAATCTCAAGCAAATGCACTTTCTTAAATCAAAAATTGAAAGAAAATGAGTCAAAACAGGTAACTTTTTCTTTATTCTTTCAATCACCAACAATTTCATTCTTCACCAATCTCACCCAAACTTTGGGTTTGCAAGTTTCGAGCCAGCCTTCACAGGAGCGCCATGGATCGAGAGAGGATCACGAGGCGTCAGGTTCACAGGGAACGAGGAAATCATCCCGGCGGAGATGATTTTGTATTATTAGGCCTATAGGAGGCCTGCTTAGGATTTTCTATGTTATTCTTTTTCTATGTATGCACTAAAAACCCTGAGTGGCATGTAATTTTATCCTAATGAAAATAAAAATATGTTTCAATTGCTTTTTTGGTTCAATTTTAACTCGAAAAGGGGTTAAAACTGACGAAAATTGAGCGAAAAGTCAAACTGGACGTCAAAAAATCTCAAAAAGGTCAAAATTAGTCAAAAATTGAGATCAGGGATGGATGACCATCCCTCCATGGACGGTTGGCCATCCCTAGGGGACGGTTGGCCGTCCTTTGGAGGATGGTCATTCACCCTAGTTCACCATTTTTTGATTGTTTTGACACTTTTTAACTTCTTGAATGTTCTATTTTGCTTCTAGAATGTTCTTTTGCCAAAAAGCTATAAAAACACATCTCTAGGCTCATTTTCATTACCCTAGACACAATGGAAGCTCTCAAGTTGATTATCAACCTATTCATAACAAGAATGCGGGCAGAAGATAAGAGGGTGTTCGAACGATTCGGCTTGTCTTCATGGTTCTTTCTCTGTCATGTGAAGCTTGAAGACAAACTTCTCAACTCTGTGATCCACTTCTGGGACTCTGATCTTCATGTGTTTCGCTTTAATTATGAAGAGGTATGTCCTTTATTTGAAGAGTTTTGTTCTTTGATGAATATTTCTGTTAATGGTCCTTTCATATTTCCTACCATTCGTCGAGGTTATTTCCAAACCTTCTTTTCTCTTTTTGAACTCTTACCTAGGGAAGCTTCTTCATATATCCATGAAAACTCCATTGATCTTCTCAAACTAGCTTCATTTTTCTTCAGGGAAGGGGGAAAACCACTAGCTCTTCATAGGCCTACCCAGTACGCACTCTCCTTATGCATAGTGGGTTGTTTCCTTGTTTCGAACGGAACCATTTTCATACCTATTGAAACATGTTAGCTCATTCTGCCATTGTCGAAGTCTCATAACATTATCCCTCTTGTGCTAGCTGAAACTCTAAATGGGCTTGACCACTTCCACTCCAACTCTGCTTCTTGCATTAGGGGTAGCCCCATTCTTCTTCAGATGTGGTTGGTTGAGAGACTCAGGCTGATCACTCCTCTCGATGGGCCCAAACACTTGTCCCATACCTATTGTTCGCGTAAGCTTTTGTTTCTTGAGCATCGCTCGATTCAGGATATGATTACCTTCTTCTCTTCTCTGACTTGGGAAGATATTCAGTGGCATGTGGCCATATGGGATTGTGGTGAAGAGTATGTACTACACATTTCGGGATGTTGTCAGGTGAAGCTTATGGGCCTAAAGCATACATCATTTTACTGGGCTTCTCGGGTGCTTCGCCAGATGGGCCGTGCTCAAATCAATCTCCCTCTCAAAGGGCATGTTCATGGGGTTGAGGCGGCTACTCCTTCTTTGGTATCTTGGGCTATGAAGAAATGAGCTTCAAGTTTATGTATGAGTCAGGTAGGAGATCGCAATGGGCCTTTTAGGCTTGATGGCGAGTATCGGGCTTGGCTTAAACAAGACTTGGGTTTGAAGGTGCAGGCTATGAAGGATAAGGTTCAAAGCCTCGTTTATGGTTCTCGAGTTGTCGCTCAGTCGACAGGTTCATCACTTCCATCATATGCGTCACGAGTTAAGAGAAATAGAGAAGATGAGAATGAAGCCCAAGCCCGCGGAGCGAGAAGGACTTAGAGTAGATTAGGGATTAAATATTTTACTTTTCAATGCAATGTAAGATTTGAAGAAAGTAGGAATTATGAGTACACATGGCATGTAATAGATCTTTAAAAAGGTTTCTACCCTTTATGGATGAATAAATATCAATTTTATTAAAATCTCAACAAATAATCTTTTAATAATTACAATTGAACCAAACTCTTGGTGTTTTTACAAGAAATAGACCGCGCCCAAAGTAACTTTATGGGCTACCTACGTATCCCCGTCCTTGATACAATGCTTTGTCATTTTTTTCTAACTCTTTGTGATATTTGGGGAATCAGGTCTTCGTAGTTCATGAATCAAATTGAAGAAGTCCATTTTTTTTTATTTGCTCTAACTTTTGCCTAAGCAGCCTTTTCAGGTTTTCTACTTAGCGAGCTTGACTTTTTTTTTTTAATGCCCTAACTTTTGCCCCTTTCGGGTTTTCTACCTAGCGGGTTATTTTTATTTTTATATTTTATTTTTTTTTATATGTGGTACTTCTTCAATTGATCCAAATTGGTAGGTTGAGAGAATTCATTCCCATCAATGTCTGCAATCTTCATGGCTCCGCCTGACAATATTTCTTTGATGATGTAAGGGCCTACCCATGTGGGCTTGAACTTTCCTCGCGGGTCATGGATCAGTGCTCGGATCTCCTTTAGTACCAAATCCCCTTTCATCAAACCTCTGTGCTTCACTTTCTTACCAAACGCCTTGGTTATTCTTCTTTGATACCCCTGAATGTGGTACAGTGCCCTTAATCGCCTTTCATCCAGTAGAGCTAACTCTTCATATCGGTTTCTCACCCATTCTACTTCTGCCAGTTGACTCTCCATGGCAATTCTTAACGATGGGACTTCTAACTCTATAGGCAATACAGCTTCCATTCCATATACGAGTGAAAAAGGTGTAGCCCCGGGCGATGATCTAATGGAAGTACGATATCCCCACAGTGCTAGTGGTAATTTCTCATGCCAGTCATTGTAAGTCTCGGTAGTCTTTTTCAAGATCGACTTGAGATTCTTATTCGCTGCCTCGACAGCCCCATTCGTCTGTGGTCTATAAGGAGATGAGCGATGATGCTTGATACTATACTTCTGTAGGAGCGCTTCGGTTTCTTTTCGGAAATGCTGTCCATTATCAGAGATGAACTCGTGGGGCACTCCATATCGATAGATGATATTATTCTGTATGAACTTTGCTACTTGCTTAGCATTCAATGTCTTAAAGGATGCAGCTTCTACCCACTTGGTGAAATAATCTATAGCGACCAGGATGTACTCGTGTCCGTTTGATGCTGCGGGGGTTACCTTGCCAATGATGTCAATGCCCCATGTTGCAAATGGCCATGGCGAAGACATGGTAGTGAGTGGCATCGAGGGTTGATGTTTTCCACTTGCAAACACTTGACATTTATGACACTTCTTGACATGTAAATGGCAATCCCTCTCCATGGTTGACCAGTAATACCCTAGTCTCACAATCTTCTTAGCTAACATGTATCCATTCATATGCGGAGCCCCAGCCCCTTCATGCATTTCCAATACTATTCTTTCAGCTTCTTGTTCATTAACGCACAACAGATGCACTCCATCATGTGATTTCCGGTACAGCTTCCCCCCACACAGAATATACTGACTGGCTAACCTTTTTATGGTTTTTCTGTCCACGGATGACACCTCTTTCGGATATTCTCATTTTTCTACAAACTGTAGGATATCATAGTACCATGGCTTTCCATCATTCGGCTCTCTTTCTTGTATAACACAATAGTAGGCCGGTTCTTCTCGGGACTCAATAATGAGAGGAGTTACACCTTCATCTTTAGGGATATCTACCATGGATGCTAGAGTGGCTAAGGCATCCGCAAACTTATTCTTTAATCTAGACAGATAAAAGAAGTCAATTCGACGGAATTCTTTCACCAAAGTCTCTAAGTATTCATGATATGGTAACAACTTTTTATCCCGAGTCTTCCATTCTCCTCTAGTCTGACATATGATCAAGGCGGAATCCCCATATACTTCCAACTCTTCCACACCCAATTCCAAGGCAGCTTCCAATGCTAGGATACAAGCTTCATATTCGGCTATATTATTAGTGGCATCAAAGGATAACCTGACAGATAATGGTGTCAAGTTATTATCCGGTGTGACTAACAACACGCCTATTCCACATCCTCTTTTATTATGAGCCCCATCAAAGAAAACTTTCCAAGGCTCCTTACTCACTTCTAGAATTTATTCGTCGGGAAACTGGTACTCAGACGGTCTTTCTACTGACAACGGATGTTCTGCTAGAAACTCTGCCACTGCTCTCCCTTTCACTGATTTCTGCACCACATATTGAATGTCGAACTCTGATAATAGCAATAACCAACGGGCTGTTCTATAAGATAACACTGGTTTCTCCAATAAGTACTTCAGGGGGTCCATGCGACTAATGAGTTGCACTTGGAAAGACAGCATGTAATGGCAAAACGTTTGTGTAACCCACACCAATGCCACACATGTCTTCTCTAATGCGTCATATTTAACCTCATAGTCAGTCATCTTCTTACTCAAATAGTACACTGCATTCTCCTTTCGAGATTCTGGGAGATACTGAGCTAACATAGCTCCCATCGCAGTTTCAGTGAGTGCTAAATAAAGTAGCAGAGGCTCACCTTGTCGCGGGGGAACTAATATTGGTGGGTTGCTTAAATATCTCTTAATGGTTTCAAAGGCTTCTTGGCACGCATCATTCCACTTCGTGGGCACATCTTTCTTAAGAAGCTTAAAGATAGGCTCACAAATCATGGTCAGTTGTGCTATGAATCGACTGATAAACTGAACTTTGCCTAAGAATCCTCGAATCTCTTTTTCTGTCTTCGGCGGCTGCATCTCCGTGATGGCTTTAATCTTCCCCGGGTCGACTTCTATTCTTTTCTGAGTGATCATAAACCCTAGCAACTTCCCCGCAGTTACTCCGAAGGCGCACTTTTGAGGATTCAATCTCAAGTTATATTGCTTAATTCTTTGAAGGAACTTACTTAGAGCATCAAAATGACATTCTCGATTCTTATACTTCACGATCATATCATCCACATATACCTCCACTTCCTTATGAATCATATCATGTAATAAAGTGGTTGCCATCCTCTGATAGGTAGAACCGGCTTTCTTTAGGCCAAAGGGCATAACTCGAGAACAGAAGGTCCCCCATTGAGTGATGAAGGAAGTTTTCTCCATATCTAGAGGGGCCATCTTTATCTGATTATAACCTGAGAACCCGTCCATGAAGGATAACAGAGCATGACCGGCGGTGCTATCTACCAGGATATCTATGTGTGGCAATGGGAAATCATCTTAAGGACACGCCTTATTCAAATCTAAGAAATCAACGCACATTCTAACCTTCCCATCTTTCTTAGGCACCGGCACAATGTTAGCTAACCACTCAGGGTATTCCACTACTTGGAGAAATCCAGCGTTCATCTGTTTTACTACTTCATCCTTGATTTTTAGGGCCCACTCTGGCTTCATTCTTCTTAATTTTTGCTTCACCGGCTTAACCCCCGGATTGGTAGGGATAAAGTATTGTACTATGTCAGTGTCTATTCCTGGCATATCCTTGTACGACCATGCAAATACTTCTATGTTTTCTCTCAACAATCCTATCAATTTTTCTTGTTCTTGTAGTGACAGAGTTGCCCCAATATTAATTATTTTAGGCGATTCATCGGATCCTAAATTAACTGATATTAATTCATCCACATTGGGTCGAGCATGTTCCATTTCCCTTCGTTGTTCAAACTCAGAGGGAACATCCTCTCTAGGATCTATATTTATGCCATATATACTCATAGAAGACAGAAGAGATAAGCTGCAAATGCAAAAAATGAAGAAAAAGAGTATTTTATTAATCGTGAAGAAAGAAGAATAACAAAAACTAAGCTATCATTCGCCTCTTAACAAAGGAGGGATGATTTTATTGAAAAAGGAAAAACAAGAGTCCTATTCTATGATCCTATGGAAAGAAAGTTTAGAAATCCTACAAGCTATCATCTGATGGTAGTGAATCTTCTCCGACTGAGTCTTCAACTCGAGGCTCATATTCAAGGCTCCAATTGGTCAATGGATTGGAGGTTTCTTCAATGAGGTGAATAGGATCGGGTTTACGAACATGCCCTTTGATGCAGGCGATCTCTTTGAACATAGCCCCTATGGCGACTTCATCCACATGGTCGACCCAGTCAAACTCTGTAAGCTTTTCGGCTGTGATGGTAGTTGGAGAGAGAGGTAATGGTGTGTTGAAGAAGATTTCGAACCCAGGAACTCTAGCTTTCTGATCTTCAAGGTAAATAGGCTCGGGGAACCCACAATAAGGGAAATCATCCCCTTCTTTGACAAACGCCCCATTCAGAGTGGGCCGGTAAGGTTTCAAAGTGAGGTTAGGGATTCGTCCCTCTTCTTTAGCCAACTGTCTTTCTCTTCTTTTCTGTGCCATCTCTTTTCTGTCAACTTTGGTACTTTGATAACCCAATTCGAAAGGATAAATTGCTGAGGGGTACTCTATAGAATCAGGCGTGCCTTGATGACGACGACCTAAGCCCATTCCTGGAAAGAAGCCCATGTTCTTCATGATCTGGCCCACTTGCATATTCCCATATGGACTGCAGTCTAGCACTATCTTCTCTTTACATCCAGATTCAACCTCTACACACTGTATGTATTCAAAGCCTGTCAAAGGTACTTCTTCGATCTCTGGTTTGATCTCACAGATAGGTACACGAGTAGGAGTGATCTCAGAATCTCCTTTTAATGTCACCACTGAGCCTTTGTAGGGGAACTTAACCTTTTGATGGGGGGAAGAAGGCACAACCCCAATTGGATGAATCCATGGTCTACCAAGTAGAAGATTGAAACAAGCAGGTACGTCTAGTACTTGGAAATCGACTTGGAATTCTAAAGGTCCAATAGCTAGAGATAAAGTGACCATGCCCACTACTTCTCTTCGAGTGTTATCATATGCTCTCACAGTCTGCCCTGACGGTTTGAATTCTGACGGTTCGATGCCCAAGGAAGTGGCGGTACTGAGAGGACATACGTTCAAAGCTGACCCATTTTCTATCAATACTGTTGGAATTCTCTTGCCCATAGTATCCACCGTGACATATAAGGCTTGCAAATGATGAGGTCCTTTCTTTGGAAGATCTGATTCGGTGAAGGATATTGATTGCCCATGCTGAACTGGACTGACCAAACTGACTAAACCCTCTGGTGAAGTATCGATGGGAATCTGAACCTGGTTAAGTAGCTTGAGTACTGTCTGCCTGTGCTTTTGAGAAGCCATTAAAAGTCCCCAGATGGTGATATTGGCTTGAGTACGCTTAAGCTGTTTCAGTATCTCTTCCTCTTCCTCTTGAACTTCGGTACGTTGAGATCTTTCTAACTCTCCTAAAGGATTATCGGATTCTAAGTTGGCGGGCTTAAAATGACGACCTCCTCTAGTGACATGGTTAACATCTTCCTCATCATTGGCCCAAATATCTGCTATCTCCTCGGGTGTGCTCATCAAATCTTCCCACTCTATGATATCAATCTCATTCTCTGACCCATCATCTATGGTAGACTCGGCGGAAGTCGAACTTGATCCGAAATTCTGGGTGACCCATGGTTGCTTTAGATAGATGGTTCGGTGATGGGTGTCCCCATACATATGGATGACCTTGGTTGTGAAATACTTCTTGAGGATACTTTGGCTAGCTTTCTCAAAACAGGTGAGGTTTGGATCTTCGGGTTCAACCTGAGCCACAGGAATGTCTTCTTTAAGTGAGTCAGGGTCATCACCCCAACCAGAAGGAGCAATGAGTTCTTCACAGGTGGGTTTTTCAAATATGGGCTTCTCCATCTTAGGGTAAAGGACATAAAAGTCGAACTTCCCACTAGGTTCCCCTAACAGGCCCACTTCGGGATCTCCGGCCGCATATCTTTTTTGCAACTCCCATTGGCTAGTCCCAGTCTTGGAGAAGGCTTTCTTAGTTCTAGCTTTAGGTCTAATGGGTTCAGTCTTTGTCATTTAAGCTTCACAAGACTTTTCAGGGTAGAGAACGTAAAAGCTGAACCTTCCACTCCTTTCTGTCAACAAATCCACACAAGGATCCCTAGCTTCAAATCTTTCTTTGAGAGCCCACTGACTAGTACCATTCTTTGACGACTGATCCACTTTGCGAGGTTTGGGAAACCCATTCGAACTAAAACCCAGGAATGTATCTTTCTCAAACTGTCTCCATGAACGATAAAGCCTCCTTGGGCTAGTGAAGGGTTGAGGGATTTCAATCAGACCTTGATCAATGAACCCTTGTACTATATTCCGCAATGTATCACATGATTCCGTGTCATGGCTAGAAGTGGCATGGTATAGGCAGTAAAGTTTTTTGGGTTTTGGCTTGTATGGGGTGATGAGCCCATGGGCTTGACAGTGATGAAACATTTCAGTTATGGAAGTAGGGAATGAAGGGTGAGGGCGGATAGGCTCACAATGGACATAAGGGTCGGCATGGATAACATTGATATTTGCTGGTGGTGGGACTGCATGGGTAGGAAGTGGATTTTGGGTGACATTGGGTTGAGAAGGTGGGGAAATGGTTTTGTTATCTATGAGGTCTTGGATTTCATGGCGGAGACGGAAGCAACGGTTGGTAATATGGCCTTTGGATTGATGGAAATGGCAGTATTCATTTTCATTGTAGTTTTTGGGTAATGGGTTGGGTGTAGGTCTGGGTTCCAGAGGTTGGAGCAGGCCTCGAGCTTTTAACTTCTTGAAAACCTTTTCCAATGGCTTATAGAGTTCAGTGAATTTTCTGGACGGTTTATTTCCTAAGGAAAATGGTTGGGTAAATGGAGCAGGCTGAGATATGGCATTGACTTCGGTAGCCTTCCCATTGATGATAGGTCGGCGATTCTTGTAGGGTTCATCAGTTCGAAGAGCTCCATCGGCTAGAGCGTCCTCTACTTGGGTACCTGCAGCGACTAGAGCTCGGAAATTTGGGAGATATTGGAAAAACATGTGTTTGTGATACACTAGGAGCAAGTTCTTCACTATCATGCGGATTTGTTCTTCTTCCTCAGGGCGGTTAGCCATTTTAGAAGCTTTGGCTCTCCAGTGGGTGAGGAAGGCAGAGAAAGTTTCTCTTGATTCTTGTTTAGTAGTCTCCAAGTCTCTCCTAGTGATATCAACCTCTATGTTATACCGGTAATGATTACTGAACTCAATGCATACATCCTCCCATGTCTTCATTCTAGATTCATCTAGTGACAGAAACCACTTCAGAGCGGATCTAGCCAGTGTTTCATGGAACATTTGGGCTAGCAAGTCATCATCAGCCCCTCGTGGGTGCATGGCTCTCACGTACATCTTCAGATGGGTCTTAGGACAACCCATTCCATCAAACTTTTCTAACTCAGGCATTCTGAAATGAGTGGGCATACGGGCCTTGGGGAACAGAGACAATGAAGACATGTCCACCAGATCATCAGACTTCCTAATACCTTTCAAGGCTTTTTCCAGGGCTTCGACCTTGCTACTCAACATTATAGGCTCAGTGGAAAAGAAAGCAGGGGTCTTGGGCTTGGACTCTTTTTCCAGATCAACACGCTGAACAAATTCTGCACCGGGCCTAGTGGGTTCAACAACTATCTTTGATCTAAGGAAACATTCTTCTTCATCGACATTCTCAAACAAGGGATTAGTACGGACTCGCACCTTATCTTCCTCTTCTCTCTGGTGAACTAACTCTTGAACCACTTTTAAGAGTGCCTCAATCTTTTCATCCGTCGTCTTTCCACTATTTCCAATGGCGGTAAGGGTATGATCCTTATTACTAGACATCTTTGAATCGACAGGTAGACCCTTAAATAACCGACCGCTAGAATCACGACGCCAAGCCAGAATGCTGGGAAAAGGAAAATGTTTGAATCAACTAAGAGCTTCCAGTGTGAAAAGGAATGAATAAGGATAATCTCACATGCTCACAAAAGTATAGGCCTAAATCCTACAGATCAACCTTCATATTCTATGAAAAATGGGCCTAAGGCCTGAGTACGAATCTCATTCTTACAGCTCACATCTCAATCTTACCACAGGCTTATATCTTCTATCTAATTGACATGGGTCTAAATCCCATATCCTAAACTCACAGTGGACCTAGCTCTTGTATCCAAAAGACATGGGCCTAATGCCCAGTCTTATATCTCATGTCTCGCGTCTTCTCCTAATACCACTAATCGGGCAGCATAACACTACAACAGGCCTAAGCTCATGAACCTATAGGGTACTAGCCTTCATTAGGTACCTCGACTCTTTGAGGATACATTCCTTAAGAGTTTAGGGCATTTCATAAAGGTTTAGTCCTACAGATCCAGGTCCTAGTGGTTTTACACATTACACAATCATGGCTCAGACAAGACCGGGGGGTCAATCCGGCAGCATAACATTACAATAGTGTGTGATCAGGCGATGTAGGGTATGTGTCCTTAAGACATTTTACATGGACTAATGCAAAGGGTAGGCTGAGTGTCCCTTACTCGCTCGGTCCAATCGATATACCTAACCGCATGTGACATCAGGAATGCCGCGTGGGTCCAACAGTACGTGATTGGTTCGTTTGATATACCCGAGGGTACTTGGCAAGAAGGGTGATGGCTTTCGCATACATGGAACCCGAGAGTCAAAAAAACCGGGCCCAGGGCTAGGCTCATCGTTGGCTATAGCATACAACGTCCTAAACATGCAGAGTCAATGCGCACACAATGCAGGAATTGAAGTCACACAGTCATACAAATGCAAGTGATTGATTTTATTAATTAAGAAATTGAAAAGCCCAAAAATAATTAATTGGAGTTTAGCCCTCGACATCCCCAGTGGAGTCGCCAGTCAGTGAACCAGCCAACCTGGATCGGGA
>JAESVK010067207.1:745-18370 GCA_017140935.1 Hamamelis virginiana
TCATTGTTTTAGGGTTTTAAATACACTTTTTGATTACTTTCAAATCTGTCCATGGATTTAAAGTGACCTAAAACTGTATTAAAACTCTTTTTTTTTTAGGCTTAAATCAACTTAGAAACATGCCTAGGTTCCCATAGCTAACTTAGATTGCATTTAGGTCATTTTCATGCATTATTTACATTCTTTTGTGCATTTTTTTTACCTATTTTCCAGAAATTCCAGCATGCATTATTTTGATATTTAGGGGTGCTTAGATGAACTTAGGGTATAGTTAGGGACTCTTAGGTTAGGGAAGCCACTTGGCTTCACCTAGGACTCCCCTTTGTTGTAAAAACTACATCTAAAGAGGAATTTTTTTTTTTTTTTTTTTGGATAATTACTAAAGAGGAATTTCAACTTGTTTAGGAGTCTATTTTTGAGAGTTTTCAAATGAAAATTAAAGAAGTTGTTTTGGGATGAAACTCCCATTTTGAAAGATGAAGTATTTTAAACAAACACCAATTCTCAAAGATAGAGTCTTAGATAAGGTAGAATACCTTCAAGGATATAGTTCATTACAATAGGAGAGTCCTAGGGTAATCGAACTACGTGGACTTTGATATTTGTCAAGCAATTGAAAAGGTACGTAGGCAATCAATAGGGTGCAAGTCCAATCTTAGGTTGACTCTTGTCTCCTAAGATCATTAGGTTTCTTGTATACTTTTGTATTATCTATTATTATTATTTAGTATTATATATACTATTTTGTGGTTGATTAGATAAATAGGATCATCTTGATAAGATTTGATAAAGCCCAATAATAATTAGGAGACCTTTAATTAGGGTGAGGTGGGTGCCTACAAGGAGTTCCTTGGAACCTTCCCACTTCGTAACCTAGCCCCCGAATCCTACTTTGATTCAAAGACCATGCTTTTCCAAAATATGGGGTCAATGTTTTATTTAAAAATAAAACTCTTTTTTGTGGTTTCCTTGTTCCCTAAAAATAAGGTGGCGACTCCTAGTTTTTACAAACTTTCATCCTTTTTCAAAAACCCAATCTTGAGTGGATAATAGAGAAGGATAAAAGTGGATAATAGAGAAGGATAAATCGAGACGGATAAACACCATCCACAATCCACTCAAGAGATACCCCCAAAAGTGAACGAGAGGCCTCCCGATCCAGGTTGGCTGGTTCACACCTGGTATGTTGGCTAATTCTGGTACCTCGGCTGGTTCTCCTGCAAATACCCTTATGGGTACGGTTAATTACTCTAAGGCTGGGTTGAAGCCTAATGTGGATAATGGAAGCTCCCATACAAGCTTGCCTGTTTCGGGTGTAGGCCTTGATGGTGCTGGTAAGAGAGTCATTTCTGATTGGAAATCTCTCTTCAACAAACCTGTAAGCTTATCTTCAAATCTAAATTTTTTTTTTCTTTTTGGATAATTAAGAATTTATTAATCCAAAAGGGCAAAAGCCCAAAAGAACAAAGAATCCGAGGCCACCAAAACCTACGGAAAAACGGACAGCACCTCCCCTAAAAAAGGGACAAAAGCCAAGAACACCTGCCTAAAAAACAAAGCAGAAAAGGAACCAAGACAAAACAAAACAAAAGCCCACACACGGGCACCAACAAAACCATCCAACACACAAGCTCAAATGCCCACAGCCCGGGCACAAGCAACCAAAATCCAGAAAACTATCCTATTGCCTTAAGATGTTACAAGGAAAAGCCCACCTGTCACACATAGACCTATTCCTAGGGCTATCGACAACATTTTGAAAACTTGAAACTCTATTTCTTACATCATTACAAATCAGAGAGAAGATGTTATCAGAGCTAATGAAAGAATTTTCATGGATTCTCTCGTTCCTTTGCCTCCAGATAATGTAGATTTTTTTTTTTTTTGGATAATTAAGAATTTATTAATCCAAGAGGGCAAAAGCCCAAAAGAACAAAGAAACCGAGGCCACAAAAACCTACGGAAAAACGGACAGAACCTCCCCTAAAAAAGGGACAAAAGCCAAGAATACCTGCCTAAAAACAAAGCAGAAAATGAACCAAGACAAACAACACAAGCCCACACAAGATAATGTAGATTGTAGCAGCCCAAGCAATCTTTTTAATGGTATTACAGAAAGTTTTACTTTTACAGGAGATGATCCACATAAACTCATTCTCCCGGAAACGAGGGAGTCTATTGTGACCACATAACATGAGAACCTTTCTCCATATTAGGGCAGTAAACCTGCAACCAAAGAAAAGATGATTCCTATTTTCAACATTGGCCCTGCAAAAAACACAAGACATAGAAGAAATAATTCCCCATCTCAATAGTTTATCCTGCGTAGTCAACCTATTCAGGATAGCTAACCAAGAAATGAATGAATGTCTGCCAATAGAATTCGGGAACCATACAACATTATGCCAACTCACAACCGGGCTAGTGCTTTGGGGGGTCTGACGCTAGTGCTTTGGGGGGTCTTTGGTTCTTTTTAAATGCAAGTCATCATGAGGAGGATCTTTTACATTTAATGCTTTATTTGCATCTCAAATATATCTCAAATAATATCTCGTGATGCTGCAAATTGGTTTGAGTACCTTTGATTTTGATGATGCGCATCTTCCAAGGCATTCCTAATGTCATTCAATTTCTTGGTTTGCTTGGCTTGTCTGGTCTAAGTCTGACTTTAAGGTTTTAAATGCTTTAATTGCTTATCAATATGATGCATTTAATGATTTAAGTGCAAGTGGGGCCCGTGGTGTAAGAGCTTTTAATGCTTCCAATGCTTTTGTCTTCTCTATTTCGTGTGAAACTGCTAGGGACCCATTATAATATGCGCAGGTGGAGGTTATTGGCATTTTTTAATTGCTTTAAATGCGTGTTGAGTGTGTTGATGCTGCTACTTCACGTGGGTGAGGCTATGGTCTTCACGTGGGTGTGGAAGGCTATGTTGGTCTTGTTGGACATGCTTGGCAGTTGGCTGTGAGGCTATGGGTGATCATGTGATGCATGGTTTCTAACCATGGTCAGCTTCATGTTCGAGCTCATAGCCACGGGGATTGGGCTTTTTGCTTGTGGGGCCTGCTTTGAGCTTGGGGCCAGTTTAGGTTCGAGTTGTTGGATGTGGATCGTGCGCATGGTGGTTTCCACATGATCTTTGAGTGCATGCTGGTCCTCTTGTGCATCGGTTTATGCGCCTCTGTTTCTCTGGGCTGCCGTGCTCTTGGTCTCTGTCTATGCTTGCTCCTAATGGCTTTGATGGTCGTGCTTTCGACTGTTTGACCGGCTATGTTCAATTTTATTGCTATATTATAATGTCGGTTGTTGTGGTTAAGGTCTAGTTTTGACCTTTTTAAATGCAAATAGGAAGGGTTGTACTTCCTTAGTATTTGTATTTGTGTTTTTCTTCCCCCTAGCCTCTTGGGTTGTAAGAGGTTTCTGTTATAGGTTAGGGTGGTTGGTCGGCCTTTTGGGCTTTTAAGCTTCGGCTTGTCGCCAGGATGGCATTTGCGCTGTAATTCTTTTTTGGTAATATATTTCTTAATTATCCAAAAAAAAAAAACTCACAACCGGGCCAGAAAGACGAATATGATTCCAAGCAGAGCTAATGGAGAAAATTCCGATGGAAGAAAGAGACCACACCACTGTGTCCTCCCTCATAGAACTGAGAGGAGGACAATCAAAACAGCTGTTACGGATGGTAATAAGATCAGAAGTATTAGTAATAGGCCAATTCCAACCATCATTAGATAAAATAATAGAAATTTTAGCCTGGAGAGGGATGGCTGCATCATAGACCACCCTAGAATCAAACTGTTGCATCAAAGGACCGACTGGGTGCCAGTTGTCATGCCATAAAAAAGTAAAGGAACCATTACCAATCCTGTGCCTGATAAAAGGCCTCGCAAAATCCCTCAGCTGAAGAATTTTCCTCCAACTCCAAGAACAATTTGAAGGAATGTTGATAGACCAGAAACTCAAATCTAAAATTTCATGAACCCCTGATTGTTGATGGGAAAGTTAGAGTTCGTCCCCCTGAAAGTGTGGCTAAGGCTGGTATTGTTCATTGGCAGGATTGTATAGTGGGTCAATTTATTGACAAAAGATTACCATTTTTGGTTGTGAAAAATGCAGTAAGTAAATTGTGGGGACATAGAGAAATACCCGATATTCTCTCTAGTGGATTATACATTTTTTGTTTTTCTAATTTAGAAGTTAGAGATTGGGTTCTTGATTATGGACCGTGGCATATAGGGGGAAAACCTCTAATTCTAAGGAAATGGCACCCTAAGATGGAGACTCTTAATTTGAAGCTTGATAAGTTACCTATTTGGGTAAAATTCTTCAACATACCTTTTGAGTTTTGGACTGAGGAAGGTTTTGGTTATGTTGCCAGTGCAATTGGAAATCCTTTATAACTTGATTCTCTCACTCAATCTAGGTCCAGACTCTCCTTTGCTCGTATTTGTGTGGAGGTTGACATTAATTGTAAATTCCCTAATTCCTTTGAACTTGAGTTGGAAGGTGGTAATATCATTGATATTGGGTCATGGTCCTGCCAAATGCCCTATGTCTAGTAAAAAAGTCTGGGTTCCCAAGGCAATTCCCAAAGTACCAGAGGGTTCTATGAGAGCTGAAATAGAGGAGGTTGTGGCTGTTGGGACAGGTGCTATTGTTGCATCAGTTGTGGAGGCCTCTGATGATGGCAGCAACCTTAGCTTGCTGGACAAGGTTGGTTTGAAGTCTTGCTTGAATAAAGAAGCTGTTCAGGAGTCCTTTAATGAGAAGGTCAGTGATATTGTAATTCAAAATACTTTTTCAGTCCTTGAAAATGAATCTGTTTCTCTTTTTTTTTTTTTGGATAATTAAGAAATATATTACCAAAAAACAAGATATTACAAAGAAGCGCAAAGCACGAGCCTCAAAAGAGGGCAACAGCACAAACGCAAGCCAACCTAAAACCTCTTACAACCCAAGAGGCTAGGAGGAATCCAAAGAAAAATTAAGGAACATCTCTCCCTCGAGAATTCTTAAGAGAATGAATTTTATCTTTAAGTTTCTTTTTGAGGGATTTTCTAGACAAAGAAAAATCATCAAATTTGCAATTCGCCATATCCAAATGGTCCACCAAAGAGACATCAGCATCATCAACATCACTAGTATCAAGCACGCTAAACTGATTACTAGTATCACAGTCTTTGCTAACTGTAGGATCAGTAACCTTCATCTTCGAAACTTCAGAAACCTTAGCCTTGGACTCAGGGACCTCGAACCATTGATCTTTACTTAAATCAGGAACTTGAGAGACTTTCTTTCTCCAAACTTTAACAGGCTTGGCAACAAATTGGGGAGGAGATTGGAGGGGACATTTCAAAGAAGCATGCCCAAAAACTTTACACTTCACACATCTAGAGGGGTACCAAGGAATATCAATAACAATTTCAACTATCTCACCATTTCCAACATCCACTTTCAAAGATTTAGGAATTTCATTGTTTGCATCAACCTCAATGCAAATACGAGCGAAATTAACCCTACTTCCTGTAGCCGTATGCATGTCCATATAAAGAGGGCACCCCAAAATACTACCAAGAAACTCCATACCCTTAGTAGTACGCAAAACGAGCGGAACATTCAGGAGCTTGATCCATAAAGGAATTTTAGAAAGACAATTCTTCTTTAATTCCATTCCGGAAGCCCACTTTTTAAGAACCAAATATTTCCCTGCAATATAATAAGGCCCGCCATTCAAAATTTTATCAATAGCTTCCGAGCTGCTGGCTTTGAAAATATAAAACCCATTATCACATTTTAGAACTTTAGAAATATCATCACCCCAAACTCGCGTAGCCCAATTGCTAACCAAAGGAAATGGAAGATTCTTATCAAGAACATACCCCAGAATAGACAGATCCCATTCTTTATTTCCTTCATCAATGACCAAGGAAGAAACTTTAAAAATACCCTCCTTACTTTCACCAATTACCATGCTGGAAAGTTGAAGGAGCTTCGAATGCCTAGCAGGGTTATAAACAAGACTACTCCAGGAACGGACAGGAGGATAATTGTTACTAGCACCATCAACATCCTTGAGACCACCAGAAGACGAAACCAAGGGAGGAAAAGCAATAATACTACTCTGTTTATCAGCACCCTTAGCACCCCCATGCTTAACAAAAGAAACACGCTTTGTAAGTGGAGCATGTTCACCATGCATAGTAGAAGCAACAGAGGCTGTAACCACACCCTCACCATCCCCAGTCACATGAACTAGATTCCCACACGGATTACAAGAAGCAACCCGAGAGGAACCAACCAAACTATCACATGCATGCAATACCAAAGGAGAGGAAACTGCACCAGGCACATCATTGATTTCAAAAGAAGCAGTGGGACACGTGGCATGCAAGGCATGCACCTCGTCAAATCCAGTAACACCACGGGAAAAATGGTCAACATCGGACTTACCCCAGTCAAACCCATTCGCAAGGTCAGCAACAACATGACCTTTAGCCCCGGGCCCACAAGAATTAATAAAAGAGGCCAAAATATCCCCACACTCTCCTTCACCAGTAAACAAATCACCACCCACTTCACCTGCATGCACCTCGAGTGACAGCGGAAGAGGACGTAATTGAGAAGCTTGGAGGGAAGCGGGAGCCACCTTGCAGGCCAAGTCAGAGTCTGCATTAAATGAGCCCTTGGTCCACGCGCTAATGGCAGCACCTTTACAAAGGGGAGAAGACATAATCCTCGCGCCAGCTGGACACTCATCTCTTAACCCATCATAACATGCGTCAGGAATACCACTCTTAACCCCAATATGAGACTCAAGGTGGGCCAGCTCACACCCATACTCTGAATTGGAAATGAATCTGTTTCTCATGTTGATATTTGTCCAAATTCTGGTATGATTTCTTCTGTGAATACTGTTCCTTCAAATGCCACTTGTCCGACTCCTGTTAATACTGTTAATGTGGTCCCTGCTAAGGGTAGCACCTGTATTAGTTCTCCCTCGGATAATATTTCAGATGTGAAGCATTCTTTTGTTGAATCCTTGCATAAGCCAGTATATTCTGATAGTTCTCCCATCATTACCAAATTCAAAAATGTTAAAAAAGTTGATGAAGTGAGTAATATTAATATTGAAGGTTCTTTCTCTAAAAGCAAACTGAAAAGACTTAGAAAACAGCAACATAAGCAAGGTTTAGCTATTGACAGGGTAAACCTGAGGGGAGATTCTTCGACTTCCAAGTTTCCATGATTAATATAGCTTGCTGGAATGTTAGGGGGTTGAATGACCCTATTAAATAGAAAGATGTTAAATCCTTGATTTCTGTCAATTCTATCTCTGTGTTTTGCCTTGTGGAGACTCGGGTTAGATCTGTGGGTATGGATGGTATTTTACTTCGTATTGCCCCTGGATGGTGTATCTCTCACAATTATATTCATTCCACCTTAGGCAAAATATGAGTTTGTTGGAATCCGATTATGGTCAATTTAGATTGTCTGAATAGTTTTGATCAGGCTATCCATTGTCGCATCTCGGATCTTCAGGGCAATCTTTTGTGTTTCTGCACTTTTGTGTATGCTTCGAATAGTCAGTCTGATAGGAGACGGTTATGGAGGCAGTTGAGTTGGCTTTCTACTTCTGTTTGTAGCAATCCTTGGGCTCTCATAGGTGACTTTAATGTAACAAGATTTGCTAGTGAGAAATGGGGGGGTAATGTTTTGGTGGATACTGCCATGGAGGAGTTCCATGATTGTCTTTTTTATCTTGAATTGTTTGATATGCCATTTATTGGTCCCCTCTTTACTTGGATGAATAGAAGAGATGGTGATGCTTTTATTGCCAGGAAATTGGATAGAACTTTGATTAATGAAGGTTTTATGGATTCTTTTCCTAATGCGATCACTGAATTCCTCCCTCTTGGTATTTCTGATCATTGTCTGGTTTTAGTTAAAATTTGCCCGTCTGCTGTTCCGATTAAAAAGTCTATTCCATTTAAGTTTTCCAATTTTTGGGCTGATCATTCTGATTTTTTGTCTATTGTGAATGAGGCTTGGAACAGTAGTTTTTTTGGTCAACCTATGTACAGGCTGTATCGTAAACTTAAAATTACCAAACAAGCTCTTAAGGTCTTCAACTTTCGTGAGTTTGGGGATATAAGTGGCAAAGTGGTTGATGCTAATGTGAAATTGTTTGATGCAAAAATAAAAAATGGACCATCAACCACACCATCTCCGGAGACACCATACACACCATTAAACCCTCGCGGAGTGCTCTAGAAAAAATGTGTTCTAGAGAGAGAAGCTCTCTAGGTGCTGGCTATTTGGGGTTCTTTTTTTTTTTTTTTTTGGATAATTTATTTGGGGTTCTTAACATCTGCTGTGTTTGATCTCGGCATCAAACCATGGTTCCGATCTTGGGTTCTCTGAATCTTCTCTTTGAGTATGATTTCCCGAGATCTTGGAAGGATCTGAGTTGGGCCTTTAAGTTCTTTAAGTTCTTTTTAGTAGTTCTACTGCTGCTAATCTGCAAATCTACTCTTTGGCTCCTTGTTTCTTGAAGCTCAAATATGGGTTGGTTATAGTTGATCCGTGCTGGTTTACGGTTTGCTTCGGGGTTTTTGGATAATCACTGTTTCAGATCCAGAACCTATTGTTTGTCTAGGGTTATATAGACTTAGGGTCTCACGGGTCTTCATTGGTTTGTAGTTTGCATTTTCCCTCCTTTGGGATTTGTTTACTTTATTTTACATATTATTTATTATATTCTGGGCTTTGTGTTTGTGGTTCTACGTTTCGTCTGAGTTATTTGATTTTATCCGCGTGCTACTTCAAGATCTGGTTTGGGGCTTTCGAAAGTGGTCCTCAGATTTCGAAAGTGGCTTGGTTTTCTCTTATGCAGATCAAATATGGGTTTTCTATTTTGCAGATCTTTCTTCTGCACATCTTCCCTGTCCCGTCTTGGAGCTTCTGTATTCGCTGTTGCTTCTGCTATTTCTTGGGTTCTCGTGCTGTTCTGTGGGGTTCCTAAGATCTGATAGATCTGATAGCTGGTTTTGAGGTTTTAGTGGTTTGGTTTTGAGTCGGTGGTGCTCTGGTTTCCCTTGAAGCTGGTTTTGCTGCGACTACAGTGGTTTGGTTTTGTGAGCTTCTGGTTTTGCTTTTGTTGACTGGTTTCTGGTTTGGGGTTGCAGCTCACGGTTTTCCTGCAGTTTTTTAAGTTTGCCTTATTACCTCGGCTCTCGCGGGTCTGCTATTTGCTGATCGCGATCGATGCTCGGAAGTTCTCGGGAGCTATGCAAGGTTGGGGGTTTTAACCATGAGTTCTTTTTTTTGGATAATTAAGAAATATATTACCAAAAAAGAATTACATTTAACCATGAGTTCAGTTGTTCAATAGGAGTTTATTGCTTGGATTTGAAGCAGTTTTCTTCTTCTCTCTCGGATCTCCACCTTTAAGCAGGCTGGATTGAGGGACCGGGCAGCTCACAGACTCACATGCTATAGGCTCCAAAACCGCATCATTGTCACATGTATCAGGCTCATCCACAGGGCCTTCCACTTCTTCTAAAGCTGAGAAGGAATTCTGAATAGCAACACCACTATTCGAACCTGTATTAACAACTTCCTTGCCCATATTTGTAACATTTCTGGAAACTCCAATTCCCGGTTCTTTATTAAGAACAGTTACAGCCTTAGTCACCATTCCCGCTGTACCCAAAACCCTTCCAACAAGATCTTCACAAGGGGGATTGGGAGCCCCAGCCTGTGCTTCATCACTATAATCAACCAAGCCTTTTGAACCAGAGATGAGGACTCCAACCACTTCATTATTCTCAGTAACAGACCCCCCAGAAGCCGAAGAAGGCTTTAAATGATTTTTAGGAACCCAAACTTTTTTGCTAGCAGCAGGGCAATTAGAAGAATCATGGCCAAAAATACAACAGTGTAAACATTTACTAGGCTTCCATGGGTATTCAACCCCTATCTCAGTAACACTGCCATCCCCCAAACCAAGTTCAAAAGAAGATGGAAACTCACATTTTACATCTACCTCCACACAAATACGGGCATAAGAGAGCCTTTGTCTTGATTGAGTAAGGGAATCAAGATACAATGGATTACCAATAGCACTTGCCAAGAAGCTAAAACCCTCCTCCGTCCAATACTCAATAGGAATGTTGAAGAATTTAACCCAAATAGGGATTTTTTCCAGTTTCAGATTGAGCATTTCCATCTTAGGATGCCATTTCCTCAACAAAAAGGGTTTACCCCCAATGTGCCAAGGTCCTGAATCAAGAACCCAATCACGCACTTCTAAATTAGAAAACCGAAATATAAATAGGCCACTATCAGTAGATAGAATATCAGGAATTTCTTTATGCCCCCAGAGCTTAGACACTGCAGATTTAACCACCAGGTATGGAAGCCTCTTGTCAAAAAATTGACCTACCACACAATCTTTCCAATGCTCAATACCAGCCATAGCAACACTATCCGGAGGATTGACTCTGATCTTACCATCAACAACCACCGGTTTGTGATACTGAAGGTTGGAGGAAAGCCCAGCAGGTTTAGAGAATAAGGATTTCCAATCTGATATAGCCTTCTTACCAGTACCAGGATAACTAAATTTAGCAGCTCCCCCATGCACAGAAGAAATACCAGGGGCTGAATCTTGGCCTGCACCCCTATCTTTGCCAACTAAACCAGACACCCACTGAGCATTTCTATTGCTATCAATGACAGACCCAGAGAAATTCCCAATCTGTTGCCCACAATTCTCAGATCCATGAGGATCTAGACCTAGCAATTCGGATCTTGAGCCACAAGGATCTGAGTGACCAATCCCAACAGAGGAGACACGCGAAGAGAACACTGAACGTGACACAGGTTTAGAAAAAAGAAACCTAGTGTCCTCAGAGAAGCCCAGACTTTTTTCCAATTCCTCTGCAGGAGAAAGAGGAGTCTCATGAACACCAGTTAGATGGCTAGAACCAGCCACACATGCAGAGACAGCACGAGACACACTTCCATCAGCTCCATAAGGGCCAACAAAACCATGAGATGAAATTCCTTGATGTAAACCCGCTGACAAAGAAGACCCACACTGTGTAGCTGCACATGGAAACGAAGAGGAACTGGAGTCCACAGCACCTGAAGGCCTGACATGAGAGGGCTCCACATGGTTACGAACTTCAATACGAGAATGATAATCAAGAGGATCTACAACATTGTTCGAAGAAGACAACACATGAAGGTTGCTGCCATGTGAACCTCCACTCACACTCACATGGTGGGGACCAACCAACCCACTACGCGCAACCCTAGGAAGGCAAAAGCCACCCTTAGAATCAACAAACCCTTGAGAGAAGCTCTAGGGTTACTCCCACCCCACCTCTTGGGGGGGTGGCTGTTTTTTTTTTTTTTTTTTTGGATAATTAAGAATTTATTAATCCAAGAAGGGCAAAGCCCAAAAGAACAAGAAACCGAGGCCACAAAAACCTACGGAAAAACGGACAGAACCTCCCCTAAAAAAGGGACAAAAGCGAAGAAAACCTGCCTAAAAAACAAACCTGCCTAAAAAGCACAACAGGAAACACAACAGAAAACAAGGCCACAAACAAAACCAGCAGCCCAAACACAGCAGGCAACAGAACCAATCTACACACAAGCACATACGCCCACAGCCCGGGCACAAGCAACCAAAGAACAGAAGCCAAACCTAATGCTTAAAGATATTACAATGAAAAGCCCACCTATCACACATAGACCTATTCCTAGGACTATCAATAATGTTTTGAAAACTAGAAACACGATTTCTAACATCATTACAAATCAGCGAGAAAATATCATCAGAGCTAATGAAAGAATTCTCATGGATTCTCGCATTCCTTTGCCTCCAGATAATGTAAATAGTAGCAGCCCAGGCAATTCTTTTAACTGTGTTACAGAAATTTTTGCTCTTGCAGGAGATAATCCACATAAATTCATTCTCCCAAAAGCGAGGGAGACGATTGTGACCACACAACATGAGAACCTTTCTCCAGATGAGGGCAGTGAACCTGCAACCAAAGAAGAGATGATTCCTATTTTCAACATTGGCCCTGCAAAAAACACAAGACATAGAAGAAATAATTCCCCAGCTCAAAAGTTTATCCTGCGTAGTCAACCTATTCAGAATAGCCAACCAAGAAATAAAGGAGTGTCTGCCAATAGAATTCGAGAACCACACAACATGATGCCAGCTCACAGCCGAGCTCGACAAACGAATATGATTCCAAGCCGATCTAGTAGTGAAATCTCCAGTGGGAGAAAGAGTCCACACCACTGTATCCTCCCTCCTGGAGCTAAGAGGAGGGCACTCACAGCAACTATTACGGATGGCAATGAGATCAGAAGTATTAGTTACAGGCCAATTCCAACCATCATCAGATAAAATGTAAGCAACTTTAGCCTGAAGAGGAATGGCTGCATCATAGGCCACCCTGGGACTAAACTGCTGAAGTAAGGGACCAACAGGATGCCAGTTGTCATACCATAGAAAAGTAGAAGAGCCTGTACCAATTCTATGTCTGATCAGAGGTCTTGCCACTTCCCTCAACTGGAGAATCTTCCTCCAACTCCAAGAGCAATTGGAAGGGATGTTGATGGACCAAAAACTTCTGCCTCTTAAGAGATACTTCTCAACCCATGCAACCCATATCGAGCCTGATCTAGAAAACAGACTCCAGATGTGTTTCAAAATAGCAGCAATATTCCAGTCCTTGACCCTACGAAGGCCAAGGCCACCTTCCACTTTAGGTTTACACACCTCACTCCACTTAACTTTGGCTTTATGAGCCTTTCCGTGAGATCCAGACCAGAGAAACGCATTAAAAATCTGCTCAATCCTGCAAATAGTGTCAATGGGGATGATGAACATGCTACACCAGTACACCTGAATGCTAAAAAGGACAGAAGAAAGCAACTGAAGCCGTCCAGCAAAAGAAAGAGACTTGCTAGTCCATGACTGGATACGACAAATCAACTTTTCCAACAATGGCTGACAATCCGAGCTAGAAAGCTTTGTAGAGATAAGGGGAACCCCCAACAATGCTTGGCTCGTGCTCTCTTCGTTCTAAGCCGTGGTTTTTTAGCATCATCAGTGGGTGAGTTGTTCGTTTTTTCAGGTTTAGGTCCGCTGGACCATTGCGAGTAGCACGCGGTTTGCTATAGACTTGCTGTTTTTAACGTGGATTTCTCTCCCATTGATGGTCTAGCTCACACCTTGGGTTCCTGAATGTTGGTGAGGTAGCTTCCATTGTTGGTGTGAAAACTCTTGAGTAGTTCTGAGTAGCTTTATGAGCTCGGGTTCCACGCCGTTTGCCACTTTTGGGTTCACCATTGTTGTGCCTGCTAGCACACGGGTTCACCATTGTTGAATGGAAGGTGCTTGTGGTTTCTTGGAAACTGCACTGGTTCTAAGCTTCATGGGTTTTCTCTGTATGTGTGATATGCATGGATGGTCTCGAGTTCTTACTCTTGCAGTAGAAACCAGACATCTTCTTCAACATTGTGATGGTAAGTGGTTTTCTAAACCACGGTATGTGGTTTTCTAAACCACGGTATGTTTCATTGAAATGGGATGGTTTCTTTGCTGGTTGCGCGGGTATCAAGGCAAGGTGTACATTCGTTGTACACTCACTATTTTGTAGCGCATGAGGAGGTTCCTGGCTTGGTTGGTGTGGTGCATTAAATGCATTTAATGCATTTGACATATCAATTCCACGTGGAGCTTCAAAACTGTGGGAGGCTTGCCTTGTTTTAGATATTTGATTGCAAGTGGGGTTGGTTAATGCATTAAATGCATTGGACTAATCACTTTCTTATGAGCTGCTAGTGAAATGGGTTGGTGTTTTGGAGACTTGTGCTGTTGCAGTGGCTGTTGCGTGCCCTTGGGATCTTGCGTGTCCAAGGCCTTGTTTCAGCATTGTTGCCTCGGTTTGTGGTGTCTTTTAGTCACTTCCACGTGATGGTTTTCTTTTGTTTATTCCTTTTGGAGGACAGCCCTTTCCGTGTTTTGATAATGGTGTACTGTGGCGTCTGTGGCGTCTGACAGTGTTTATGACCGGTGTGTATAGCTTGGTTGCGCGGGTTTCAAGTCACAGTGAGTACAAGCGTTTGTACTATCTTTATGTTGATGCGCAAGAGGAGGCTCCTGTCTTGGTGGTGTGTATGCATTAATTGCATTAAATGCATTAAAGCATCTGACATGTCAATTCCACGTGAAGCTTCTATTCTGTGGGTGGCTTGCCTTGTTTTGGTTTTATGTTAGCATGTGGGACCGGTTAAAGCATTAATTGCATTTGTCTCATCACACTCATGTGTGCTGATAGCGAATTGGGCTTCATGTGAAATGGGCATTAAATGGGCTCCTCGGTGGGTGCATTAAATGCAAGTCTTATTTTTTTCTTTTGTGCATATTGGTGGGGCCGCAGAGGTGTTGGTGTGATTACTTTAAATGCACTATTTGCATTTGAAATAATTGCATTTGACATATTTCCTATTGTTGATGCGCGTTTTTTATTAGTGATGCATTAATTGCGCAAGCTGTTAATGCGCGTCTAAATTCTAATGATGCATCACATGAACTTGAGTTTGTGGGGGCAGGGCGTGGTATAAGGAATGTATTTGTTAGGCCAGCTTTGCGCTTGGGGATGTTATTCTGTTGCATGGCTTGCGCATGGGGATGTTGGGGACATGCCGTGTTTGACCATGTGTGCCGTGGTTTAGTGGATGATGGTCGATCCATCTCACGTGAATGTTAATCTGTTGCATGGCTTGCATGCTCCTCAGAATATTCATGATAGGCCTGTTTTGGTTTTTTCGCAAGGTGATAGGCTCGGACTGGTGGATGCAGGGCGTGCGCATGGTGGTGTCCACTTGGTGGTCTTTGAGTGCATGCTGGTCCTCTAGTGCATCGGTTTTGCTCCTCTGATTCTCCTTGCTGCCGTGCTCTTGGTCTTTGTCTTTGCTACTTTGGGTTGGGTGCTTTCACCACACGGGAACTTCATGGGTTTTATTTTGTATGTTTGCGTGAGCTGTTGGTTGTGCTTTTCATATCACGTTTTTCGTGATGTTGCAGTTGGTCGTGCTTTCGACCGTTTGACCGGCTATGTTCAATTTTATTGCTATATTATATTGTCGGTTGATGTGTCTACAGGTCTTGTTTAGACTTTTTAAATGCAAATAGGAAGGGTTGAACTTCCTTTGTATTTGTATTTGTTTTTTCTTCCCCCTAGCCTCTTGGGTTGTAAGAGGTTTCTTTTATAGGTTAGGGAGGTTGGTTGGCCTTTTGGGCTTTTAAGCTTCGGCTTGTCGCCAGGATGGCATTTGTGCTGTAATTCTTTTTTTGGTATATATATTTCTTAATTATCCAAAAAAAAAAAAACAAAAAAAAAAAAACAAAAAACAAACCCTTGAGAATCAGCCACCAAAAGATGCGATCCAGCCTCTTGAATAGGATCTGACAAGGTTCCACCATCTGCCACGCCAAGATTCGAAAGAGCATTAAAACCCTCTTTAAAACCCTCTTTAATACCAAGATTCGAAAGAGCATTAGAGGGATTTGATTTCGCAAGAGTTTCCAACGGAGATTCCCTTGAACCCACATGGGTTTTTGCAAGATCCCGTGGTAACAGGACATGTGGACTTCCCACTCACCAGGGATTCAATGTTTGAGTTTGAATCACCCACACCAACTAAAGCTTCACCCGCGTCAGAATGTACACACACAGAGCCTTGTTCCCTCAAATCCAACCCACGGGACCCAGTGAAAAGAGACTTTACAGTATCTACAGTATCACCACTAGCTCCAACATTGCCATGTGAGTCTTTGAGTTTACCAACAACAGCAGGAACAGTCACAACAGGAAAACCCACCGAAGAAAGTCCTTCAGCTACCAGTCCGTGGTCAGCGTACAAAGGAGGACCCGCAGCTCGAGGACCAGGTCCATGTGGAGAAATGGGGGAAGGACCCGCAGCACGTGCAAGGAGGGATTTGGAACTATTGAGAGCCATGGAAATAAGCCAACCTCTTACCAGTTGCAGAAAAAGATTGGGAAAAACAGGTGAAACCCACAGAGAAATAAAACGGTAACACTAAAAAACAGACAAATGAGTCAACTCCAGAGGGACAAGCAAACCAGAAGGAGAAAGACCTCGATCTTCCACCTATGCCAGTGGAAAGCACCAGAGAACCAGAACCCCAATCAACCCGCACCATGGGAGCTTCTCTCTCTAACTTCCATTCTCTTGCAATTAAATTCTCTATATGTCCATTTTTATGCTGGTTAGTGGTTTGGCAAAACCACGTTTTGAATCCGTGGTTTTCTCGGTATTTGGGTTATCTTTTGGTTCTCTTGAGCAGCGTGTGTAGGTTTCTGATATTTGCTGTTGCGTGTCCATGGGTTTGTGTGTCCATGGCCTTTTTTCAGCACCCATCGAGTATTCTTTTCCTCTATTCGAAGTTTCTTATGGTGTCTGATAGTGCCCCTCCACGTGCTTTTCAGTTCGTTTATTGGGTTGTGAATCCAGCTCATTGGCGTGTTAAGCTACAGTTATACAGTAGCTTTTGAGTGCTTGGGTCCTTGTGTGACGAGTGTACTATGCTCCTTTTGTGAGTGGAAGTCCACTTGGATGGAAAAAATTTGGTTTTGACATTTGGTTTTTGATGGACGATTTTAGTGGCAGGCTTGTGTTTTGATTTTTTTATTATTTCTTTGTGTGCGTTTTGGTATTATAGTGGTTTTAATGCTATGAGAATGCATTAATGCATTAATTGTAAATGTTTTTTCTCTTACACGTGGAGATGAAAGAACTATGGGTGGCTTGTCTTTTTTGCAAATTGATTACAAGTGGGGCCCCTCAAGATGCGTGTCCTGTTGTGGAAAGTGGAGCCAATATTCTTGGTGTTAAAGTTGCGCAAGTTGCTGGTTTGTTTGGTATGCATGATGAGACCGCATTTAATGCTGCTCTAGTATCTTTGCCTCTTGGGATGGTTATGCATGATGAGACCGCATTTAATGATGCTGGTTTTGCTCCAGTTTCTTTGGCCGAGAGTGTTACTAATAGTGCTCAAGTGGATGGATTTTATTTATTGCTTGGGCAAGAGCCTGTTTTGGTTAACCGCAAGGTGTTAGGTTCGAGCTGATGGATGTGGGTCGTGCGCATGGTGGTTGTCCACATGATCTTTGTGTGCATGCTGGTCCTCTAGTGCATCGGTTTATGCGCCTCTGTTTCTCCGTGCTGCTGTGCTCATGGTCTTTGTCTATGCTTGCTCCTGACGGCTTTGATGGTCGTGCTTTCGACCGTTTGACCGGCTATGTTTAATTTTATTCCATATTATAATGTCGGTTGATGTGTTCACAGGTCTTGTTTTGACTTTTTAAATGCAAATAGGAAGGGTTGAACTTCCATAGTATTTGTATTTGTGTTTTTCTTCCCCCTAGCCTCTTGAGTTGTAAGAGGTTTCTTTTATAGGTTAGGGTGGTTGGTTGGCCTATTGGGCTTTTAAGCTTCGGCTTGTCGCCAGGATGGCATTTGCGCTGTAATTCTTTTTTGGTAAATATATTTCTTAATTATCCAAAAAAA
>JAESVK010067210.1:0-34893 GCA_017140935.1 Hamamelis virginiana
TTTAAGTTTGCTCATTTTCTCTCTATTTCCTAAAATTTTTTAATTATTATTTTATTTTTTAAAATTTTTGTTACAACTTGTAGAGGTGTTCCTTATTGTGTCCAGTGATAATACTCTTACCCATTAAATAAGAGAAAAATAGTAAAATCAATGGCAAACAATCTGCCCTTGTGCAGTTGAAAGGAATAAAGTAAAAATGAACCAAATTTATAGAAGGTAAAGCCTTTTTTTTTCTTGGTGCAAAATAATGAGTAAATGTTAGTCAGTTACAATAGAGATGGGTCTTGAAAATCAAGATCCCATACCATGTCAATGAGGCTTTATCACCAATGTTAGGTGACATCTTCCAATGCTGTGACATTTACATCCCACCACATCATACAACTTGTCAACCTTTTCTTCTTGAAACAAGAACATGGAGAGGAATCCCAGTTAAGAAGAAAGGGGCAAAATAAAAAAACAATGAATAGAACATGGATGGAATTAGTGAGAATAAAATTGATAAGGGACCATGCCCATGATGAACCGCAATTAGAGAAAATACACGACATAAATTTACAATGATGCAGCAAATATGAACACTAATAGGCCAAGGTGTCTGGAAGAGTAATGGCTGAGACAAGTTCAAGCCGTTAGCTCAAATGACCAAAAAATATCCATCCCATTGATTCCCTGTTCACGCAAAAGCTACCATCAAAAGCAGAATCTTCATTACCCCGATTAACCTTTCAGAGTCATCAAAGTTTCACTTAATCATTTCTGCCACCAGCTAAATGGAAAGACCAGAGAGCCTAAGCAATCGCATGAGAAGTCTTAATATTCCTATCCGGTGCATCCTAACTCACATCCAAAAGATTCCATCATTTTCACTCGTTTGAATACAACATTATCACCAGTAATCATTGCAAGAGCATGCCCCATCCTTGATGTGATGAAACCGGTTTGAATCCCTTAACACTATTTCTCTCCCAGTGGCCTTTGAAATGTATTTGATAGCAGTATGACAATCTCCGCACACACGAAGATTCTTAAATACCCTAATGGGTTTCGATTTGGATGTGCTTATAAGACCAAATGCCACGGCTATTTTCTCACTGTGTTGGAACAAATATTGCTCCTTTTGTTCCTCCTCCACATCGTGAAGAACGAAATCTGTATTTGGGACATAGCCCATCTCCTTTACTTTGGAAGCCAATAGGTCCAGTTCCTCAAAAATCTCCTGTGCTTGTGGGTGTGAAGTATCCCCAACATGAAACTTGTGCACTCTATTTTCAATTTCTATCCAGCTACAGCCGGCTTCTTTAATCAAATTCCTCTCTTTCATTCTTTTTCTAATTTTCACAACATCCTCCCATTGACCTATTGAAGCATACAAATTTGATAGTAAGATATATGCTGCTGGATCCTGTGGGTCCTGCTCAAGAATCATCTTTGCGGCATGCTTCCCAAGCTCTGTATTACCTTGAACTTGGCAGGCTCCAAGCAATGTGCGCCAGACCAGAGCATCGGCCTTGAAAGGCATTGAGTTAATAAACTCAATGGCTTCAACTAGGAATCCTGATCGCCCAAATAAATCAACCATACAAGCATAATGTTCCATTCTTGGGACAATCCTGTGCTCTCTGTACATTGAGTTGAAGTGCTTCCATCCCTCGGAAATCATACCCACATGACTGCAAGCTGATAGAACTGCAACATAGGTTATCTCATTAGGCTTTATACCTGTCTCACGCATTTCAAGGAACACTTCCAAAGCTTTTCTTGCGAATCCATGTTTTGCAAAACCCGTGATCATTGAAGTCCACGATATTATGTTCCTAGATTCCATCTCATTAAAAGCTTGAAAGGCAGCTACTATGTCTCCACACCTAGAGTACATAGAGATCAGAGCATTACAGATGCATTGATTTGACACTAAACCTGCTTTTAGCAATCGAGCATGGATTTGCTCACCCTTACCTATAGCGCCTATACTAGCAGCTCCACTCAACAGACTTGCGAATGTGAAAGCATTGACCCCAATTCCAGTATCCTCAATATGATGGAAGAGCTCAAAGGCTTCTTCAGACTTCAAATTCTTGGCATACCCATCAACAATTGCATTGTATGAAACCAAGTTCTTCTCAAACAGAATATCAAAAGCTTTCCTGGCATCTTCCATCCTACCAGACCGAGCATACATGCTAATAAGAGAATTTCCTACACAATTAACCGATGCAAGACCCATTTTTACTGTGTGAGTGTACACTTGTTCACCCATAGATGGATCCAAAAGATTACCACATGCCTTGAGAACGCTAGAAAAAGTAAAATGATTAGGTGAAATATGACCCTTAATCATCTTGCAAAAGAGTTCAATTGCTTTCTTATCATGCCCTCCGCTTTGCACATACCCCGTGATAATTGCAGTCCAAGACATGACATTATGTTCAGGCATCCGATCAAATACCTTCCTTGAATCATCCACAGACCCATCTGCTGCACACTTTGCATACATGTCCACTAAACTGCACCCAACACAAACATCCGAAGCAAATCCAGACCGGATAACTTGAGAATGCAATTGCTGCCCTAGTGATAACAATTTCAGCTCAGCACAGGCAGAAATAACACCGCTAAGGGTAAACTGATCGGGTACATACTCACTCAATACCATATCCAAAAACAAGTCAATAGCATCTCTGCGGTAACCCAATTGTGCAAATCTAGTTATCATCAAAGTCCATGTAACAACATTCCTGTCAGGCATTTTCTCAAACACCATATACGCTGAATCCAAATCACAAATACCCTTTGCAAACATATCAATCAAGGCACACCCAACACACACATCAGACTCAAAATGCCCAGTTTTTATCACAGACCCAAAAATTATCCTCCCAATCGAAATATACTCTCTATTCGAACATGCCCGAACCACAGCCGAAAAGCAATACTCATTCGGGTAGTGCCCAAATTCAAGCATCTCAAAGAATGTAACAATGGCTCGTAACTCCATATTGTTATTTGCAAAACATGATATCATAGCACTCCATGAAACCAAATCTCTACTCTCACCCATATTTTCAAAGATTGATTCAGCCGTTGCATAGTCACCACACTTAGAGTACAGACTTATCAGAGAGTTGAGAACAACTGAGTCGACTTCGAGTTGAGATAGAGTCAACTTGGCGTGGAGGAGTTTACCGAGTTGGAAGTTGCGGAATCGGATGCAAGATTTGAGGAAGAGGGAGTAGAAGGTAAGGAGATCAGGTGGGGGCGTGCATTGTTGTTGAGTGATGAGATCAAGGGTGGAGAATGCTTGGTGGAGGTGGCCCACATTGATGAGATGGATCAGACGGTTCTTGAGGGATTTGAAGTTGGGCTGGAATTTCAGGGATTGTGATGATGATGAGGGTTTTTGGAGGGAAGGGTTTGGGGGTTTGAGAGAAGATGGAGGTTGGAGTTTGGCGGGAGAGGGAAGAGCGAGAGTAATCATGCTCTTCTTCTAACGGCTATTTTGAGATAACCAATAGAAATGTTTCTGTTCAAACCAGAGTGTTTTTGGGGACATATATGATCGTTATGGAATCATGTATGACCATTGAGAGATCAAAATTTCAAAACTTATCCTCATTTGTATGGGCAAACTTGTAATTGGGATGGTATTCGTAGTAATCGGTAACTAAAATTTGTGTATCCTTAAAAGCACACATTTACTCACTATATCCTCAAACACAGTGAATATGTGGCTGCAAAAAATTAGAATTTATGTTTGAACATGTGTTCGTGTGTCCTTGAGTGAAGGGAAAATCACAAAATTTTGAAATCAGAAAGTTCTTAGGAGACCCATACAATAATATTGGCTGGAATCAATATCCGTGGTGTATATCTGTCCTTTTGCCTCACACTTTATGCAGTGAAATCGATAAATGGAAAGCTCAACACCCATAAGCAATGTATTTAGCAAATTGTACATAGAACGGTTTCTCAGCTCCCAAACAGCCTCCAATTGAGTCACAACACTGGCAAGAATCTTACATGAAGAAGGTAAATCTCCAACCTTGGAAATTCCAACTAGTGCACAAGTAAAGGAAGAAGAGCCATTGATGTGATCGCAAGGAATAATATTATTGGGAAGATTATTATGAGCAGAATTGAGTGGCTTTGCACAGTTAACAAAAGAAGAGCCAAAACTCTTGCTCCTCTCAACATTTTCAGAGAGAGAGAGAGAGAGAAAGGTGTACTAGTCTCAGTATTGTGTACATTTAGGACAGACTGCTTTATAAACACCTAGAATACCCATTGAAGATGTTAGAAAAAAAAAAACCCATTGAGGTTAGTGAAACATGAGTAAGGAACTCTATTTTAAATCATGCAGTATAATAGGATTTCTACTCCTATAATAGAATTTTTATTTTTTACAGCAGGGATTATCTTACGCTATGGTGAATGATTTAAAAATTTAGTTTAAAATTTAGTCCATTTAATATTTTTTATGAAACATCGAAACATTCTTATATGGTCTTTATAATGTCATGAAGTTTCAAATATTCATCATCTTTTTTTTCATTTCCCTTTTCCTTTTTCTACAAGTCAAATGAATGGTCTTTATGATGTCATGAGCTTAATTTTCTTCATCTTTTCTGTTCTCTTTTCCTTGTTCTAACCGTCGCATGTACGATTTGGAGGGAAAATCTTTAATATCTCTCGAGATCCACTCTTTGGAAAAATTATTAACCAAAATACAAACTCATCCATAGCATATATAGTAAACCACTAAATATAAAATATTTCTTTGATTGGATGGAGAGGCTTCCATGAAATTCCCTTTTTGAAGCTTCTTTGCTCACCAATTTGTGCTGAAAATCTACATCCATGAAGAGAATTTGTGTGGAGAGAGAGACTGTTGTCCTCTTATCCTAAAACCCCTTTTCCATGAGTATGAGATAGCCAGCTTAAGGGGTCAGTTGGTCTCTTGTATGGGTGAGAATAGGAGTTGTTCTGTCATGGATCAAGAGTTGGGTTCATCCCCTTATAGCCCAAAACACAAAAACAATAAGAAATGAAATGCATAATAGGCTCAATAACCAATAAGATGCATAGATAAACCTAATAATCTCCCACCCGGACAGCATAGGTCATTAAATTACAAAATGGCAAAATATAAACAAGTACTTAGCTTTGTGAACAATACACCGATAAGATGCATGATACATAGCCAAATACTTTTAACCAACTTATATAATGAGCATAATACAAAATAATACAATTAAGTGTTCAACAATACATTGCCATAATGAAAATATCAGTGTTGTCTAACCTGGACCGGACCGGTTGATTTAACCGGGAACCGGGTGCCTCATTGGATGGTTCAATTCACTAAAACCCAGTCTTAATGAAAATCGACCTATTTAGTAAAAGTTGGTCAACCCGGCGGTTGAACCGATCAACTCGGTTTTTAGAACCGGTCGTTTTTTTTTTTTTTTTTTTAAGTTTCTAAAATGACTAAAATAACCACAGTCTTTTTTAAGTCTCTTAAAGTTAAGAAGGCTAAAAAGGAAAATTAGTCTAAAAAAATCCCAAATAGTAAAAAGAATCCCAAACAGCTTATTTAATAATACAATATTCTTATTTACATTTTAAAATATATATATAATAAAGATTGATCACTAGTAATTATCAATTTTCAATTTTGATGACTGTATGCACATACATTCAAATATATGAATTGATTGTAAAAATATTTAAAAAAATTATATTTTGAATCTATTTTGAATCTTTTAAAGCTTTTATTCTAATAAATAAATAAATAAATAAATAATATATTTATGATATCATGATGACATCACGGTTCAACCCGGTTGACCCGACGGTTGAACCTGTTGACCTTTAATTCAGTCACTTGTCCGATTCGATAAACGGTCTGAGTTTTAAAACATTGGAAAATATACACAATGTTATATGGCAATATAATATATGCTAAAAAATATGCATTAATCTATAGCATTCCCTTAAAACCCGCAAGTAGTGATAATCTAATCAAATTTAAATTACCACCGTTCTTTTCCAGCTTCATGAAAATAAACTATACAGTCATAAAAAATATTTGCAGGTCTACAATCTCTTAATAAAATTTCAAGAGAATGGCAGCCTCTTCATCTAAGAAGGGAGGTATTTTAATTTTAGTAGTTTATTACATATGCTATGGTTGAAGTTTGTATTTTGGTTGATAGTTTTTCCAACACCCTACAGTATGGTTTTCTATCCTTATCTCCAAACAGCAGTAAGATTCCTACTACCAACAGTTGAAGCTAAGCTTGAAAGGATGAACAAAACAAAATGGCAGAAACAGTGAAATCACTGAAACGTGTGTTTTAATGCGAAGGTGTTACGAAATCACGAAGGTGAACTTTCCGAGAAAATCATTTTCCTTATCCTTTGTTCTGAAATGAATGAATGGTCTTATATATTGACGGGCAACCACGATTAGCTTACAAAACCCAAATTGCCTTAAAAAAGCATAAGAAAACAAAGCACAATGTCAAAGATGGAGTTCAAATCCTACCAGTCTACCTGAAAAAGGAACAAATGGCTAGGGAAAAAGTCAAAATGATATGTCATTATTTTCTTCCTTATGGATTTTCATTCTCATGTCTTTTCTTATCATTGTCATCTCCTGCATGCTGACCAATTTGTATTTAAGCGATTACCAATGACTAGGAAAAAAACAGAAAGAAAAGCTTTGGGGTTACAAAAATCCCAAAATCAAAGCCTCTGGAAAAAGAACCTATAAAGCAAATTAAGAAAACAACATGTATATGAAAGCAGCATTCTAGTATCTAAAACTAGGTAAATCTGATTTGTCAAGAATATAGAAATCATAAAGTTGTTTAGCCAACTGGGAAGCAGGCTCAGCTGTAGCATCATGTCCAGTTGAACCCTAATTTGCCAAGAAGTTAGTAAGACCATCGCCTACTTAAAAAATATGATTGATTTCAACAGATATAAGAGAATGAAAAGTAAGGATGTCAGTTCATGTCAAAATACATCCAAGAGGGTTGCTCATGATTTTTAAGCCAATTCACTTCTGACATCGAATCAATTTCGATAAATAGATCTTGAATTTGTAACTGTTAGCAAATAAGAAGACCAATTCGATCTTATGGCAGAAAAACTCAGGACAGACAATATTAGGTCCAATCCCTAATTTTTGTCCAATCACTTTTAGTATAGAAATTTTGATATATCAAAATATGGTTAAATATAAATTTTTTTAAAAATAATATAGTAGAAATAATTTAAAAAAAAATTAATACAAATCAACCCTAAGTTAATCTTGATGATACCATAAATGTTTGATTTTAATATCGTACATACTGCATATAAATGTGGTCGGTTGGATTGGATACACTGTTCAAGAATCAAGCTGATAGAAGACATGTAAATACGGGAAAAAAGTGATTTTTGGGCTGCGCACCATCTAGGTGAAAAATTACTCTTTGTTACTCTCCCCAGAAAATACCGTAACTGATCAAAACTGTAAAACCCAGCACATGGTTCCTATTAATTAGCACACTGATTTTGAGCACACTAATTTTGTATGGTTCGGTCATTGGGTATTGTTTATACATTTTTTAACAACAATTCTATATCACCCGACACTTTAACTAGAAATTAAAAATCACCATGACTTGTCGTGATTTGAGTGGTGTATGAAAAAGAGGAAAGCAGTTTGAGAGGAGAGACCTCATCATTCAAACCATGACATATCAGGATAAATTTTAATTTCGGGTTAAAGTTTCTGGTATTATAGTATTTTTCTTTTTTTAATGGTACATGATTTAACTTTATGTGCCTCGAAGATAGTATTCCAAAGATAGTCAGACACAGAAAACGAAACCATTATAAAACAAATGTACATAAATGTACATTTTCTAACATAAATGCATTGAATGCAAATAATCACATAGATATATTTATACATCCACAAATGTACATGTAGGCTGGTTGCCTTGAGGTGTCTATTATCATTATAAACAAGAAGACCATATTGGAAGAGTACATTAATTTACATCTGTGGTTATTGAATCTGTAGAAGTAAATGACCAAGTTGATGATTCCACTGAATTTCCAGCATCCTCTTGCTCCATACTATATGAATCTTGAGGATACAAAAGGAGCTCAGGAGGCAATTGAAGGGATTCCACTTCACCTTCAAGCATTTCCACTACTTTTCTCATGGAAGGGCGATCAGCTGGTTTCAGTTGTATGCACCATGATGCAACTAAGATCATTTTCCTTGCTATTTTCTTTTCATCCTCACTTATATCTCCCATTTCCATGTCCTCTCCTCTACTAAATTGGTCATAAATCCATGATGGAAAGTATATTTGGCTTGAATGCTCTGCATGTGGATTCAAATTCTTCCTCCTTCCTGCCATTTCCATCAATAACTTCCCGAAGCTATAAACATCAGCCTTATGAGAGACACTTCCAATGGTTTTGTAGATTAACTCTGGAGCTACATATCCCAATGTTCCACGCGGTTAGAGATACGGTGTTATGATCCACTGGATATAATTTTGCGAGCCCAAAGTCTGAAACTTTTGGGACGAAGTTTTCATCGAGCAGAATGTTGTATGGTTTGATATCAAAATGTAAAATTTGCACATCACAGCCTTCGTGTAAGTATTGGAGACCTCGACTCACTCCTAGTGCAATCTCATAGGTTCTCTCCCAACTCAAAGGAGTATTATTTTCTCTATATGGAAAAATGAACCTATCAAGAGACCCATTAGGCATGATGAAGTCATAAACAAGAGCTCGCTTCGATCCCTCAGAACAAAATCCAATGAGTTGCACCACATTGACATGATGAATCCTTCCAATGGTTGCAACTTCATTGATAAAATCTTGCCCATCAGATTTCGACTTGTTCAGCATCTTTACTGCTACAAGATGACCGCTTCGAAGCTTTCCCTTGTATACTTCTCCATAGCCTCCTGCACCCAATTTGTCTTTGAAATCTTTGGTCATTTTTCTTATTTGTGAATATGAGTACCTAATTGGCATGAAGTTATTCTGACTTTGCAGGAATTCTTCAACAGTCTCATCCATTGATAAATGTCTTCTTCGCCATTTATAGATCAAAAAACCCGCCAAGCATGGTAGCCTACATAAAGCTCTCGCTGCCATGTAGAGTAGTACTAGAAGGAAAATCACAAAAAAAATAAAAAATAAAAAATGAGAAAAGCTTGAAATGTTCCTTGTATATCACCATTGAAATCATTTTCTGGATCTTAAAACTATATTTGATGGCTCACAATTAAGAAAATATCTAATGCCTTACCGAGGCGCAGGCAATCATAAAAGATGCTCCGGCCATACTGTTGCAAACTTCAAAAAGAAAACAAAATAAGTTTCGAGACGAAACAGATTGGAAAAATCTTCTAATTGGAGGAAAGAAGGAGAGAGAGAGAGAGAGAGAGAGAGTCCTCACCGAATTCCAAGTAAGGTTTCGGCGAACCTGCAGGGTCCATGAGATGAATATCGTCAGCATACTAAAGAAGTTCGAATCTTATAGCTCAAAGCTGCCGGCAGCTATGAATATACAAGGCAAAATAATAGAAAAGCAGAGAACCATATCATGCCTCTGTGGTATTGAAAAAAAAATTGGAGCACTAAAAACTAGGAATCTAATTACAAATTGTTGGGGTTGCCTTCCGATTGTCAATTCTATCTCTATGTACCCAAATTAGGTATTCAATATCTCAATAATAAAAAAAATAAAATCACAAAAATTTTGAAATCAGAAAGTTCTTAGGAGATCCATACAATAATATTGGCTGAAATCAAGAGCAGTGTTACATATCCGTCCTTTTTCCTCACACTCCATGCAGTGAAATCGATAAAAGGAAAGCTCAACGCCATAAACAGAGTAGTTTGCAAATTGTACACAGAACGGTTTCTGAGCTCCCAAACAGCCTCCAATTGAGTGAACATTGGCAAGAATCTTACATGAAGAAGGAAAATCTCCAACCTTGGAAATTCCAACAAGTGCACAGGTGTTATTGGTTTGCAAGGAGGAAGAAGAGCCATTAATATCGAAAGGAATAATGGGAAAATTATTATGAACAGAATTGAGTGGCTTTGAACAGTTTACAAAAGAAATCAAACTCAATTTCGATCGAGAAGTCAAGGCATATGGGTGTCCGTAGCTAAAATTATGATCTGTCAAGGAATAGAGAGGAGTGGAGGAGAGGTTTCCTTTCTTTAGGCCTGGATCCACAATAAGGATTGTATTGTTATGATATCTAATTTCTTCTACATAGAATTTTCCAGAGTAGAGAGATAAAATGGTACGATTATCTTCACGACCCAATTCACACTTCTTATTACCACAGTTTGAAGGATCGCTTTTTAATCGAAAAGGAAAGCTTATATTTGGAATATTTCCGCAGGAAGATGGTTTGCATATTGGGTTTTTCTCTTTGGCAAAACCAATTTGGAGGAATGAAGCATGAACGAGGACAAACAATCCTATTGCCAAAACTCTTGCTGCTGTCAACATTTTCTCAGAGAGAGAGAGTGAGAGAGAGAGAGAGAAGGACAGTGTCTATGTATACATGTGTACATTTATTAGAAGGACAGTGTCACAGTGATGTATAAACAACACCTAGAATACCCAATTACCCATTGAAGAAGTTAAAAAAAAAAAAATGAAGATTAATGAAAAAATTGCTACCGGAACCAAATTTTAACTCATATTTAAACTATATATACAATATACAATATACAATATAATAGAATTCTTATTTTTATGCATTTAAAAAATATAATTTAAAATTTAATCCATTTAGTATACTGACATATCATATATTTCAAAAATAAAAATACTATAACACCAGACACTTTAACTCGAAATTAAAAACTTCTCTGATGTGTTCTGCTTTGATTGGTGGAATCTCTTTCCTCAAACTGCTTTTCTCTTTTCCACACATCACTCAAACCAAGACATATCAGAGTGGTTTTTAATTTCGGATTAAAATGTCTTTTCCACACATCACTCAAACCAAGACACATCAGAGTGATTTTTAATTTCGGATTAAAATGTCTTGTGATATAGAATTATTGTTTCAAAATTTATAATTTAAAATTTGATTCACTTAGTATTTTTCATAAAATATTGGACGACATGAAATTTCAAAATTTCCTTATCGATCTTTTCTTTTCTAATGGAATAGAAGCACAATAAGATTCCTACTGCTAATAATTGGAGCTTAAAAGGATGAACACAACCACAAACGTCAGAAACTTTCGTTGTAATGAGTAAATCAGGTTCGTGAACTTTCTAATAAAATCATTTTCCTTATCCTTTATTCTGAAAGGAATCAATGGACTTATATATTGACACGCGTCCATGATAAGAAAAGAAAGTCCAGCGTCGAACATGGAGTTCAAGTCCTACTTGTTCACCCAGAAAAGGACAAAAAGGAAAAATTATTGATGGAGTTTTTCAAAGGACCTTTTGAAGAAGAAGAATGAAGGAAATGTGGAATTAAAATAGAGTTAATAAAAAAAGTGTATGTCAAGGAAGGGAAAATGAAATTGCAATAATTGGGTTCATTGTTATTTTGAGTATAGTATTTGATGGAATTGTTTGAGATCTTCTATAATTTCATATGTGATCGGTTATTTCATTAAAAAAAAAAAAAAAAAAAAAATTAAAAAAAAATTCCACTTCAAAAAAAAGTTTTTCCCTGGAATATTTTATTTTTTTAAAAAAAAAAAAAAAAAAAAAAACAGCCGTTGCAAAAATAATATAACAACGGTCAACACCCGTTGCAAGAAAAAAACTGTATCTACGGATTTTTGCAACGAAACTGCTGTTGCAAGTGTTCCATTTTCTTTCTTAGAATTTTCAATATTCTTACTAATTTTCTTATAAATTTCATCTTGTTCATGGGTGGGTTACTGGATTGTATTTATTTATTTATTTATTTTTTTTGTGGTACATGATTAATTCGATTTCATGTGCCTTCTTATAAAGTCCAAGACTGTAAAACTCCTTGGGCAATGCTATATATTTTTAAAAAATTTATCCAAAATAGTATTTCAATAAACTCACCCTTTATTTATTATCAAAAAATAATTTACTCATAAAAGACATGTGGATCATCCGCTACATCATTTGGCATACACGTTTGAGACAATATTTTTGGGACGTAGCATTTTTCTCGCAATGTTATATATTTTAAAAAATTCTCTCAAAAAAAGTATTCCAATGAGTCCAATCCTTTCATTAATTATCAAGGAACAAAATTGCTAAAAAGAAGAGAAAGTCCTCTGGGACATACTTTTGGGATAAATTTTTTAGGAACATTGCATTTTCCATTTTCCAAGGCTCCTCACCTCCAACTAAGCATATGTGCAGAAAACAGATAATAGAGTCAAATAGAACCTAAGGATTATACATATTGATCCTATTAACATATGCTTATATAAGCTTATGAAAACATGAAGTTTGTAAGTAATTATGAAATGTATATTTTAAAAAACTGAGTGTTGGATTAAATATTGTTATTATGAATTTCTCATGTCCCAAAAATCACAGTCATGCAATGCATACATCAAAACTGTATACATATATAAAAAAGAAATGAGCATGAAGTAAAGCTAATGTTGATAGAAGCAGCTAGAAGAGCAGTCCAGAGATGAGTAGCCTCTTACAAATTCTGACCCATTTCGTAATCTTCCTCAATATCATAGCAATCTTAGAAGAGCTTGGGGCAAGCCAAAATCAAGATAAGTGCAAAATATCTCGGTGTGGCAAACATGGCCCGGCCATCCGGTTCCCATTCTGGCTAAAACATCAGAAGCCAGATGAGTACCCTTTTGGCCATCCACTGGAGTTTGAGCTATCTTGCACCAATCGAAACGACACCGTTATTCGTTTGCCATCATCAGTAGAGCTGTATGTAAAGAAGATCAATTATGGATTTCAGCAGCTTCATGTCTATGACCCAAAAGAGTGCCTTCTGAGAAAGTTTCTACATCTCAATCTATCTGCTTCTCCGTTCCAATTCAAGCAAAACTATGTCGTATTGTATAATTACTCTTTGCTGAATTGTTCATCAAGAAATGGAGATTTAGAGGTGTCAATTTCTTGCTTAAGTCTCCCCGGAAATTGGGTTTATGCTGTTGAATCTGATTCTGCCATTGCTATGCTTCCTCTGTCTTACTGTGCCAAAGTTGGTGATGTTTCTTCTGCTCCACGTGAAATATTTGATCCCAAACATCTTCTTCGTTTAAGCTGGTCCAAACCAGTGAGTGGAAACTGCACAGCAGAGGAAGGAACAGGTAAGTGATAAGGTATGGAATTTATAAGCCATTTCTGTAAACAATCAATAACCAGTTTTCACACATATAAATATCCCTTTTGGATTAGCTTTACCTAAAATCAAAGCCAAAATTTCACTTGATTTAAGAGATAATATGACAATCACTTCTAAACTACTTTAAGGTGTAAGATGATTGATAAAATTTTAAAACTAGAAGTGATTGTGGCAAAAATTAGGATGCCTCATGCCTCCGTTTTTTGTTACAATCACTTTTAGTATAAAAATTTTGATATGCGAAAGACATCGTTTAAAAATTCTGAAAAGGTAATTTTCCAAAAGTGATTTTAAGAAAAATTAATGGGAATTGAGCATAAGATCCATTCAATTTCTAATGGGCAGGCCTAGAATTTGAATTCTTCAATATTGCAATTCCAATCCCAAGTGCCCAGTTCATTAATTTTTATTATTGTTACTATTGGCAATTTGGCACCTAAGACTTAGAATTAAGTTGTGTGATTGTAAAAGATATGTGCCAATTTATTAATTTTGATTATTTTCATAAGTATGACAAGCTAATACTTTTTGTTATTGTTTACAGGCACAGCTCTTAAGTCAGTGATTACTGGTAAAGCTGTCCATCCATTTTTTAAAATTCCATTTGTGTGTTATTAATTAGGGATTGATGAGGTGTTGATCCCTTATGTTTTAATCAATGCAGGTGCAACAGTGACTTCTTTCTTTCTTGTAGTAGCTGCTATTGGACTGCTTTATCGTGCCTACAATATAAATAGACTAAAAAAAGAAAATCAAAAGAAGATTGAAAGGTTTTTGGAGGATTACAGAGCTCTTAAGCCCACAAGATACTCATATGCTGATATTAAGACGATTACAAATCAGTTTAAGAACAAACTAGGCCAAGGAGCTAATGGCACAGTGTTCAAAGGGAAGTTGTCTAATGAAATTCTTGTTGCATTTAAGATCCTTAACAATTATGAAGGTAATGGAGAAGAATTCCTTAATGAAGTGGGCACAATAGGTAGAATTCACCATGTCAATGTGGTTCGCTTGGTTGGATTCTGTGCTGATGGATATATATAAAAGAGCTCTCATTTACGAGTTTTTACCAAACCATTCGCTTGAGAAATTCATATTTCCGGCAGATTCTAGGAACCCTTCACTTTAGTGGGAGAAGCTTCGAGATATTGCGCTAGGCATAGCCAAAGGGATTGAGTATCTTCACCAAGGATGCGACCAACGAATCCTCCATTTTTATATCAAACCTCATAATATCTTGTTAGATCACAACTTCAATCCAAAGATCTCTGATTTTGGTAAGGCCAAATTGTGCTCCAAGGAAAGAAGCACGGTTTCTATGACTAGAGCTAGGGGGACCATGGGCTATATTGCACCCGAAATGATATCAAGGAATATTGGACACGTGTCGCATAAATCGGATGTTTATAGTTTTGGAATGTTGTTACTTGAAATGGTCGGAGGAAGGAAGAATTTTGATGTTACAGGCCAAGTGTACTTCCCAGAATGGATTTATGATCGTTTGGATAAAGGAGAAGAGTTACAAATCCGGATTGAAAAAGATGGAGATTCTAAGATTGCAAAGAAACTAACAGTTGTTGGAATCTGGTGCATTCAGTGGTATCCAGTTGACCGTCCTTCAATGAAAGTCGTCATTCAAATGCTGGAAGGAGGAGACAATTTAACCATGCCTCCTAATCCTTTTGCTCCTTCAGATGTTACAAGAAGGAATACGAGATCTATTCAACAAGAGTTGGCAGTCATCCCAGAGTTAGAGTGAAAGTATTAAGCCAATGGAAATTGTTCTCGTAAATGTTTTGACACAAGTAGGATTTAGAAATCATGATGCAGTTATTGATTTCTTTAGATTTGAAATATCAGGTAATTTGGTAATAACGCGTCGAATTAAATAAATATTGTACAAGTTAATGACTTCGGGCAGTCTCGTTTGGTCATGGCAATAAATATTATTATTTTTACTTTCGCTTTTTTCCTTTTCAAATTACTGGGAACATTCTTCTAAGTAAATATTGGTTTTGAGTAAGAATCTGTGATGAGTTTTTGCCTAGATTGATTTTAGTGCAGCTCCATATCTGAAACTGAATGTTTTGAGTCCCTTTTTTTTTTTTTTTTTTTTCTGGCTTTCTGAGACTCCCCCTATATAATAGTTATGGGTGTCCAAATTAGACGACAATTTTGTTCATCTTTCTACAAATACTATTGAATAATGTTAATTTCTTTTTTTCCTTTTTTTTTTTTTTACTATACAGGTATTTTAGGCCAGCTTGCCTAGCACCAGACTAAATCCTGCACCTCAAACAAGACTTTCAAAACAAGACTTACACCTTGCAGTCCGTGATCCCGGATATTAGTAGTTAGTGGAAGTCGAATCCAGGACCAAAGGGCTTGGTATACCTTTAGTCCTGCTTTCTCAACCACTAAGCTACCCACTCTTAGATTAATAATCTTCCTTTTGCATTTGTCTTATTAGTAGTACTTCAATTTTAACCATATCATATTATTAAAAAGGACATTTAGTTAGAGAGAGTACATTTGAACAGAACAAAGAGCCCGAGATGAGTGGAATAAGTTAATAACTAATAACACCGAACGATAGTAAAAAGGGTCTTGGTCTGGGTAAATTTGAATTTCCTTGCAGAAAATACCAAGGAAATCCCGACAATCTTACCATTAAAAAAAAATAAGAAAAAGCAAAAGTATTTACAGTCATTTGTACAAAGATTTAAGACCATTAAAACAGATTTTGAGGGCAAAGGTAATGCCACCCAAATCTTAATGAAACAACATTCGGAGATAACTAGCTACAGACAATTTAAATGGTAGTACAATCTGTTCTTTCTAGATAAGCCAGGATCATCCACAATAGGTAACCACCACACCTTTTCAAACAGCAGGGTCTTCAAGCATAGCTGTTGATAAATCATTTATGCGAGGATATGCCGCTTTCTCATCGAGTTGATTCTGGGCCCATATCAACATCTTTAACAAGCTCGGAAGCTTTGGGTCTGCGACACAACCGATCATATAAACTTTATGCCTCTTGAAGATTTACATAAAAGAAATTAAACAGATAGTAACATGGCGGTTGGGTAAGCTAGAGTTAGCAATGATCCTCAAAAAACAGAGCATTGTTTAAAAAGGAAACATAAGGGCATCTCCAATGGTAATATCCATTTTTTGTGATTCACATCCATTTTTTGGATCACAAAAGTGAAAATGGATAGGAATATGGATAGAGGTACTCCAATGGTGCCATATCCATTTTTTGGCTCAACCATCTTTTCCTACATATCAAACCCCATTTTTCCTCACAAACTACCTTTTTTTTCACCAACCAATCACCATTCCTACATTTTCAACACCATTTACAAAATAATAATAATAACATTAATTAATAATAAAATAAAATAAATAATAAATAATAAAAATATTAATATGTTGGAGCTCATTGTTGCTTTAATAAAAAAAGAAGGGGAAAATGGTGACATGGCAATGAAAATGGTAAGGTGGCATATCCATTTTTTGGATATGGATAACACTTTTGGTGATCGCTCTAATGGTGATCCATATCCAAAAATGGACTGATCCAAATTGATATCCAAATATATCCAAAAAACTGGATATGGATATGGATATGGATATGGCTACACCATTGGAGATGGCCTAAGATGTACTCAAACTCAACTCAACTAAGCCTTAACCAACTATATGGGGTTAGCTAAACGAATTCTTTTAACATTCAACTCCATCAAGATTCGTATTGTCCATTAAATACCTAACACACATATCGTTATTTTCCAACATAAATGTATTGAATGAAAATAACAACCACACACACACACACATTAAAAATGTACATGTATGTGAGTACAGTCTGATTACGAGCATTCACATGTCTTGGTTTGAGGTGTTGAAACTAGAAACCCACTCCCCAGCCAACTATACATGTAGGTTGGTTGCCTTGAGGTGTTCTATTATCCTTATAAAATAAGAACATAATCCCAACGATGACTAAAAAATGACACGCGCACACACACACAAGATCAAAAACATGCAGCTTATAAAATGTTTTACAAAGTTTATCCGTGTTCCCAAACTTGCATCTTATAAAATGTTTTACAAAGTTGTTTTACAAAGTTGATCCCTGTTCCCAAACTTGCATCACCAAATACTGTTCCTGAGATCTACAATATTATTTTGGCCTCAATGCAAACTACATCAAGGTTAAACCCCAAAGATCCAAACTTCAATGCCCAAAGCTTAAAACATTATTTTAATAATTTTAGCACCTTGCATTTCTTCAAATATTATCCTTTCAGGAATTTAATCATTGAAAATTCATTAATCCAATAACAGGATCTATTAGGTAGAAACTTTAGAAAGGATCTGCTACATGAAATGTTTTAAGAAAACCCATTTTTTCTTCTCAATCCAATATCCGTTCTCAAAGGTCTTCGTTTCCATATAGAACCAAAGTCTTCCCTACTGGCAAAAGTTATCCTATACATTCACGTTTGGCAATTTTCCTCAAGACCTTTCATTTAGGTAAAAAGAGGTTCGAGACTCAAAAGCACATCAGGCCATAATGCCACGGCCCTGCTCCAATTGACATTTAGTCCAATCTAATGAAGACTAAGTTCCTTTGGTTTGTCATTAAATTAACAATTTTCGAACCGACTGGTGGGATGTTATCCTGTTAACGTGGCTAAAGAAATGTTATTACCATAACCAAAAAGGATTTCTCACATATTACCTAAATCAACTCAGAGAAGATCATCCTGAAACATTTCCTGAATCACCTTTGACAGCAGAAAGGTGGCATATTAATATATTATGTCCATGATGCCTTACAAAGTACACCCAAGGTACGGAAGAAAAGCTCACATTCTAAAAAATGGGGTTACCATAATGAAGCTGGTAGTCTGGCCATGCAAATTCTATATCTACATAGATAATGTGTCTAGATTTGAGCGTCCCCTAAACGATAGTTGGACCTGACAAAATCTGACTCAAACCTGCCAACCACCTGAATGGAAAATTCAATTTAACTGCTCCGACAAACAAGTCAAATCAGGATAAACCAAATCTAACTTGGTTAGAAAGAATCAGGAACAGACCAATTACTTGATTTTTTTAATTATTTTAAAATATTTTAATGCTTCTAATATATATTTTTTTATACAATGAGATTTGCAGGTTTGCCCGGGTTGATCCAGAATAAATTTTTTAGCCAGCGTTAAGGTATTACAATTCAAATACTGATAACGTTCAGTTTGGCAACTTGGGGCCTGGTCCAGGCCATCAACCACCCTTATGTTATTGGTTGCTAGACCTAAATAGAAACGAATCATTAGAAGTGCTGGAACGAATTTGTATGGGTCATGTCTCCAAAAAGATGAACAAAACCTGTCAGACTAGCAATTCAAAACCACTCTCCCAACATGTAATAATTATAACAATAAAATATTTGTAAGCATGACAGTTCATGATATGAGAAACTGAAAATTCAAAATTTCATACTCCATATGACACAAGAAGCATAACTTCAAAACTGTAAAGGAGGGAAAACATACTAACCTTTTTCATGACTCTGGCTTGTGAGAATGGCAGCATTCACCTCACTTGCTGTCTTCAAGCGCTGTGATATGTCCAGAAGCTCTCCAACAGGACAGTTGGAGACATCTTCAAAAGCTAACAGTGCAACTGTCCTCTCCAACTCTTCTAAAAAGCTTTGCTGCAGAAAATCCAATTCACTTAGAGCCAAAAATTAACAACACTGGAATGCAAAGATAATAAGTTTAATACTGGAATTTGGTTACAAAAGCCTTTCCATGAAGACAATACTACTCTTCAAGTTCAGTTTAATGTTATATTTCAACCAAATGACAATGCAGCCAAAGAAGTTTTGTCATTTAGAGTGAAGAAGAAAAGCAGAAGAGACTACAGAAACAAAGCTATGCAATGATAGGTGAATAAGGAATTGAGAATTACATTTTCTTCTCCCCTTGGAGCGAGCTCCTCCTGAGCAAACTCCAGAGCTTCTTCTACTTTTCCATTTCGAATCAGTTCAATTAACCTCTGCTGTTGGAGATGAAAAAACAGTTGGGGATTTGTATCCAGTATCTACATAAAAAATTGTCAGAGGGTGAATATTTAGACGAAAAAATGAAAAAGACTCGGTTCCCAGTATCAAAAACTAAAGACAACCCAAGAAAAAATCCCTGAGGAATAGACTGCATGACAAGATCGCAGCAACAAAAATGACTTTTGCATGATTTTCAAGGTTTCAGTTTAAAATTTTACAAAAGAGAACATTGAAAAAAATAATAAATATATTGGAATAAAAAGAGAGATCATAAATAAAGAGAAACATTATGATCTTTGCAACTCATTGACCAAAAATGTAAAATAGGGCAATAGGCTCGAACTAGACGACAAAAATGAAAATTTGTTCTCAATTTTTAAAAGATAATACATGTACCAACTTCATAGAGACTAGTACAAGTGTACAACCTATTAAAAGTTCTCATCCAGGAATTATCATCTCAGGCAACACAACTCCAGTGTGCAGATGGTGTGCCAGGGTCCCTTCCTACCCCCCACTCCCTACACTTTCAAGTATAGGAGCAATAAGAGAGAGACTCTCACAAGTCACAAATACAATTAGCTAAATGTCATCAATTTTACAGCGTGTCCACAATTCCGCATGTCCCAACACCTTTAAAGCTTTTAATCTGGAAATTTAAAATAGCCCATTGAGCAACGCATCGTTACATTTAAAGCTATTAAATGATTACATACATCAGTTCCATTCTGACCTAAGATTGGTCAAAGTTGCAATCCTTGTACTTAGTCACCTAGTCTCAAGTATGAAACCTTACACACATCACAGTCAAAACTACATCTATTCCCCAATAAAGATTATCATATAGTAATGGATTGAGCAACCTACCTCAGGATTCAAATCATTGACTTTCTCAATCGCATCTTCAACATTCCCACACTGCACTGCCTTCTTAACAGCCATACGGTCTGTGATTGTTGCAAGATCTATGTCTGCTATTTATCAATGAGGAGAAACGTGCCATAAAAAATGAACTGTGCCACCAAGGCACCAACATTAGACATTGAAAAAAATGAGTGGCCATCTAAATCATGCACATAAAGGATACGTTCAGTTCCAGATTCTCTTCGGAACTTTTCTGCAGCATCAACATAGCCCTCGGTGACGAGGAAGTTCATCACCAATTTATTCATATCTTCTTTCCTAATCTTCACATCATTCAGCTTTTTCTCCCACTCATCCCTTGTAATTACTTTCTTTGACATAGCCTGCAAATAAATATAAATTTAGGCATAACCAAATTGCTAGACACTAAGGGCATGTTCTTATATCCCACGAAAATTGATTAACGTCAATCATCAACATGTCTTTTGTTTTTTAACAATCTATACAAATCGATGGTCTCATTTCCCACATAATTGCGAAAAATAAAAATGGCGTCATTTCATGAAATCCTAAAACCCATTACCATAGGTGGTTTGGGTCCAACTTTCTAAAACAGAAATACAATAAACCCATTGAATTTTCACAGGACAATCAAATTTATCCTCACCCAATTGACATAATATCACACAAAAACTATAACCAAAATATACTACCCCTAAATATTAGAATCATTCTTTCCATATGCAATAGATTACATTTTCTTATATTCTTAGAATAAAAAATCAATCAATATTATTTAAACCCTTATCAAAATGAGTAAGATGGTTTCAATTACCATTGATTCAATCTCTGCAAGCTGACGAATAACAGTCCAGAATAGTGACATCAGTATGCCGCCTTCAAACCCATCGATATCGCACAACTGATTCTACAATTTCACTACCAAGTCCAAAAAAAACCAAATCCAATTATATATATATATATATATATATATATATATATATATATATATATATATATATTTTGAGTAGTGCAAAAGATAAGAGAGATAATGTGCAAATTGAACAGGTGCAGCATTCGAAAGATTTCCTCTTTGCTATTGCTATATATAACCATAGGTCACACAATAAACTATAGCAAAACTGATTTTGTATTTCAAACCCTAATTCTATTACAAACGTACAATTTTAGAATTGAGATGTATACAGTGTAAAATTATGACCACCGATCAATCAAAGCTCCAAACTGATCAATCGATTAGTATGCTGAGAGCAGAAAGAACTCTCTGCCTACTAATGAGTTGATCAAATCATCAAACCAATCGACTGATCGACACTAACAACAGAGAAATATCTCAATCATGTGATCGATCCAAAATTCTAAATGGATTAATCGATTAGCCTGGATTTTCAAATATAAAAAAAAAATTAAAATTTTAAAACCATCCAATTATTTTAAATTGATTTTCCAAGAAATTAACAAGATTTCGAAGTCAAATAATGAGACTTGCAGCCTATGAGTCATATTAAGGTCTCTAAACATTCTATAGTGTGAGAATCAAATAGGTTTAAAAAATTTCATTCAATAATCTTCTCAACTTGAATTTTGATGCTCACAAAAGGATAAAAAAACCTATTACAAACTAAAGACTTGTGATGTGGGCTAACTCTTATATCAAATGATATTGACGGTTTGGCAAACCTGAAAACCTAGCCTGCTAAAGCTGAGACGGCTTGGTTTTTATTTCGGCATTGTTTGATAATCTCTCTCTCTCTCTCTCTCTCTCTCTCTCTCGTTTTTTGCAAAACAGTTCAGTCTTGTGTTGAAAATAAGATATTAATACAGTTTTTTTCCCAAACCAACTATGATTTATTTAAAAATCAAATAGCAATAACAATGTAAACCGAGCTTACATTGTTATTGACCAAAGCAAAATTAACCCAGAAATAACCTGAACCTAGATTTCATTTATGTCAAAGCAAAATTACAGGAGAGAAAGGGATAAGGCTCGGTTTAGGGTTAGGGTTTCGTACCTGAGATGATCAAGTAAAGCTAAAGGGATTCGGTCCTTCGTGATCGTGAGTGAAGAGAGACTGAAAGAGTGATCCTTAATCTCAGATCTGATGAAGCTCGGTGGCCACCGCCCGGCGCGACGGCCAGACGTCGATGGTGCCTCGGTGAAGATAAAAGAGAGAATGAGAGTGGGAGAGACTCGTGTGGGCAGACAGATGAGGGCTTTTTTATTAGTTATAGATTTTTCAGAAAAAAGCCCAATGGGCTTGCCAACCGCATAATTCCACTGTGCTAAATTCAGGGTGGAAAATTTAATCCCAGTCTCTGGTACAACTAAGGTTATCAGGAGATGGCCAATTCTGTTTCAATAATTCTATATCATCCAACTCTTTAATTCGAAATTAAAAATTACACTGACGTGTCGAGGTTTGAGTGGTATGTGAAAAAGAGGAAAGCAGTTTGAGAAGAGAGCCATCACCACTCAAAGCAGGATTCATCATGATGGTTTTTAATTTTAGGTTAAAGTGTCTGGTGCTATAGTATTTTTCATTCTGTTTTAGAACAAGTGTATTTCGGTTATTACTCTTTTTAAAATAAGGGTTACTTTAAAATAAAGTATGTTTTCGGAATTCAATGAAAATAAATTTAATTCTATATAAATTCTATCACTTTTGATAAGATTTACAAGTTCAGTAGGCCCACACAAAACTAGAAAAGAAACTCTTTCTATTATAATTTTACATCATGCCAAACAAAATAATTGGCTTAAATAGAAGTCTAATTCTATTCTATCATACTTCTAAACTTGCCAAATAAAGTGTTAGAGTTTTTTAAGTTTTTGATTCTTTTACCTCAGCTTTTAATTTTTTTAAAAATGTTTTTATTTAAAAGATAAATATATAATTTATTAAAATATTAATTATATAAATATATGTTTTTAGCAATGATAATTCATATAACACCCCATTGAAGATGCTCTAAGAGCATAGTTATCAGAACCGGACCGGCGAACCCGCCATAGAACCGGGTTGGGTTGACAATTGGACCGCTTAAGTAAAAAAATCATAGAAAACCTGTCAACCCGGCCGGGTTTTAGTGAACCGTGTGACCCGGGCAGGTTTATGTGAAACGGGCGGTTTTCTAAGGGGTTTAAAAAAATGATTGAAATGACCAATTTTCCAATTTTTTCAAACACAATCACTTATAATTTGAGGGGTTTTATTGTCCATTACATTATGTTTATATATGAACATCAATTAAAATGAAATATTGTGTAATTATGCTTTTAATTTGTGTTTGCTTATACTTGCTAATGGAATGTACTAATATAGTGCCTCTGTACACTGGCTTAATAATCAAAGTCAATTGGAAAATTGGACTTTTTAAAAATAATAATAATAATAATTGAACTGTTTGAAATTTTAGCTGTTAAATAATATTAGACTAGAAGAGTGTTTATGTTAGAAATACATATTTATGATGTTTTAGTTTAGAATTTTTTTTTCCATTAATATATATTTTTTTTAATTATTTAATAATATCACCGGTCCGACCGTTGACCCGGTGGTTAAACTAGTGACCCGACCATCCGGCCTCTTGTCCGGGTCGATGTTCGGTCCGGTTCTGATAACTATGTCTAAGAGTGTTCTTATACTGACAAAACTTGAACGAACAACATGAACATTTGGGTATGCTCTTGACCGTCTCCTTGGGCCGATACTTGAACTGGCGTATTGGGGTAGTGTTATCATTGGGCTTGGGCAGGAGCCGATTTTCACTAACGAGGATTTTTGGGTCGGGCACTATAATGAGCCCATCTTGGTCTACAAGAATTGTGGGTTTTGGATCGGAGCAGCAGTAGACTGGATTATTATGGTTTGTGAAGGGGCTAGGTTCAAGAAAATCAATGGCATGTAGACTCAAGCCATGGTTAAGATTTAAGAGGCCTCAGGTCTGGCCCAAAAAGGCACAATGCCAGCTTTATATGGCGCCATGATTACTTTTGATCATTGATTGCAAATCCGTCTAATTAGCACCACCTTAACATGGATGACGTCAACCAGTCAAAGTAGAATTGATCCTTGACACATTGACTATCTTGATGGATGGGATTTGCAGGTGATTTTATTTATCCCAAGGTTCCAGGAAGATTTTTGGTTCAGCCCCCATCTCAAGCTTCAAGCACAACAGATACCATCAAAAGTAGAGGCTTCAGTTCCATGATTAATCAAATCCTACAGCAGGCAGATTGGGAAGGCCATAACCTAGGCTACTTGTGATTGATTGTATCATAATCCTCTACTTCATATAAATTGCAGGCTCTCAAAAGTTAACCCAGAAATAGGGTCCAACACTAGCAAAACAAAAAAATAGAATATAGGGTGTGTTTATTTCATGAAAATTTTCATAATTTTTATTTTCATTTTCAATAAAAATAGAAAATAGCATAAAAAATGCGTTTACTTGTTAAAAATGAAAATTATTTTTAAGAAAATGAATTCAGTTTTTAAGAAAATGTGAAAACATCAAAATGACATTTTTTGTATTTTCACGAAAATTGAAAATAAGGATTATATCGTGGCAATGCTTATAAACATAGAAAAAAAAAATGTAGACCAACTGAAAAACCAAAAAATAAAAATAATAAAACATATAGAGATAACATATAGTTTTAGTAAATGCATTTACACTATTTTTAGATTTTGAAAATAGTTTTAATTTTTGCAAAATAAACACATTTTCTAAATTTTGAAAACTGAAAATGAAAACTGTTTTTAAAAAATTTTCACAGAAAATAAAAATTGTAAAAATGTGTTTACTTTGCAAAAATTAAAACTGTTGGATTAGATAATCTTCTTATGCATCTCATGTTTGTCAAAAATAACAGTGATCCAACAATTAATTTTAAAAATAAAGATTCTAAAAACTCTGACAGTTACTATCGTTGGATACTATCATAATTGTTTAACAATCGTATTTTGAAAACCGACTGTTGGATCATTATAATTTTTTATAAACATAATAACCATAAGAAGATTATCTAATCCAATGGTCAATTTTTTCAAAATACATAAACTAGTGAAAGTAGACTGACAATAAAATAGGTAGGTTCGTCTCTATAAAATTGGGATTGTTATCTAGATACTTAGATAGTAATATATGTTGTAATTATTGGCCCCTATATATGGTGTTATAATCAAGGGGGCTTTGAAATATTATTTTATATTCCAATTTAATTTCACCAGTCCGGATTGATTGTCTCGATCTCGTCTTTAGGTGGGCTTGGGCATGTGAAGTAGGCTAGCAAGGCCGAGCTGGGCTGAAAATTTGGGCTCGATATTTTATTATTTTTTGATCTAAGCCTTGCATAGGAATAAAAGTCTCGGCTCGGCCTAATTGCTGCTCGTTAGAATGTTGCTCCTTTATATTCCTGCTATGATGCGTTGGTTTGCAGGTTTGGGGAGGATGAGTGACATTTGCTTGGAACTTGATGAAATGCTTATTTGGGCTTGGGCCAACACAATTGTTTTAAGTTTCATGGCCTAGTCTGGCCTGAGCCCGGCCTAGCCCATATTTTCTTTGAAGTCATTAAACTTCTAATTTGGCTAATAAGTAATATGGTTTTGGAATATATACGAAAATAAAGGTAAAGAAAAGCAAAAGAAATTGAATTTGTTTAAATTTGTTTTTCTTGCCATTGTTTGGTTTATAAGAAAATTATAAGTAACTAGAATTTTTAAGTGATATTTTTTTCTTTATAAAAATAGTAGAACATGTTTTGAGAATAATACTTTTTTGCGGAAAATAGTTAGTAGTGAAATTTATAAATTTTTACGATAATCAAAAGCATAAAAAATAAAAAATAATTTTTAATTTTTAATTTTTTCTTTCCTTTCCTTTTCTTATCTTATCAATAAATAAAAGGTAGCATGAACAAGATTCCCACTGCTACAATCACAAAAATGGACATGCACTCTGCACAATTATAAAAATGGCAGACAATGCACAGCTAAACTTCTTGAGAAACTTATTGCCCTTGATACTAAAATAAATGCACTTTACTGTTCACGATTAGGTCACACTTTTTATTTGAGGTCACTAAATTTTAGATGACAGTTCATAAAACTGACCGTTGGATTAGAAGCCCATTTTCTGTTTGTCGTGCTTGCAAAAAATCACAGTGATCCGACGGTTGGTTTTTTGAAAAATGTCATTATAAAAATATACAACTTACTTTTTCTTCAAAATTTTGATATTATGATATTGAAATACCTTCAATCAAATATCTATTTATTTTCGTCTTGCTTAACTTGAAAATAATTGATAATAAATTTAGATGGCTAAAAATAAAATATAGACGTGAAAGATACTCTTAGAAAGTAAAAATACTGGATTGACCGATGGGTAAAAGCACAACCACGCGTAATAACCGTCAACTTGTCACTTTTTTATTTATTATTATTTTTATTTATAATTCGGTAGAAGTCACAATTCACATCTCTCTTAATGATGCATTGTTACTTGTTAGAAAGATTCTCATGACCGAGAAATTTCACAATCCGATTTGCAAACAAGAACAGGGTGTGGGTTGGGTCCCTTGGATTAAATGTTGGTTGTCACTTTAGTCATAGCCATTAGATAGATGAGGTTCCCAATCAAACATGTGGTTGCCCTCTTGCTTCTTGGAAAATTTTTGATCAAGTCACTGTCAATAATGAATTATGAGGAGCTTTTATGGCTATATATGCTTCACCTGCTTACTCAAAGACTTGAAATTTCCATATGGATGATTGGGATTGTCTTAATTCTTTCAAGTCACCCAACCAAAACAAACGAAGGAAATTAGATTGAGAAAAAAAAAAGAAAAAACTGAAATCAAATAATGACAAAAATAAGTGGGGACCGTCTTTAATTTGATAGTTGCAAGTTCCGCATTCTTCTTGTTCACACGAGGCTAGCCAATTAGCCATAGCCATTATATGAGGCTTCCAATCAAACACGTCGCTGCTCTCTTGCATGTTCCTTGAAAGAATTTTGATTGTCTTAATCGATACTGCATCATGTGGATGCTTTTATATATGCATTATGAAACTGCCCTCTCATGCATTAAGAAACTATCGGGAATGCATCTTTTGGCCATGGATTTCCCTACATAATTCAGCATTGATTAAGACAATCAAACTTCTTCCGAGGGATAAGAGCGCCACTGCTGGGAATGCATCTTTTGGCCATGCGTCTAACAATGACATTTAAGTCTTCATTTGGAGTCTTTTATTAATGGGGAGGGATAAGGAATGGAACCAGAACCTTATCCTAAAAGGAGTGACATGAACCATTTAGCTAAATTTCATTCTTTGAAGTCAGGTGAAAATATATTCAAACAAAATCAGTCTAAGATTCTCACTTTTCCTTTTCCTTTTTCTATTCTTCTCACATAGTCTAATATTCTCTTTGCCATCAATTAGAGCTTCGAAGGATGTATACAATCACAAAAATGGGTGAAATTGTGTTTAATGTGGAGGAATTAAGGAAATGCATTGGTAAACTTTTTGAGAAAGTCCTACAGGTTAACTGGTGAAAAGTCTTATTCTAAAGAAGTATCATGGCTAAAATCTCTATGAGAGAACAAAAGGTGTTTGATAAAATGCCTAAAAGAAAATGTTGTAATACTTTGGTTATGGCGTAGTGAACTTTTGTTCCAGTGTAGTGAATTTTGGTTCCGATGTAATGAACTTTGGTTGCTGGCATACTAAACTTTAGCCGCCAGCGAACTAGTAAAGTAGTTACTTTGACCGAGGGGGAGAGAAGAAAGAGAGAAAATGTAAAAAAGAATATAGGGAGAGAATGGGCGGAGGAGGAGTAAACTTTAATTAAGGCTTGTAAGTTCGTTTGGGGAAGAAGGGACATTTTTGTCCAAATCATGCTGAGAAGACTTTTGGCTAGGAAGATTATTTAGCAGGAGGATTAAAGCAAATAGAATCTTTTTTTTTTTATGGGGGATCTTTGACCAAATTAATTCCTCTTTTTCTTAATTCTAAAATGAATGGTCTTTACAAGTGTGAGTTCACGAAAAAAGATCATAGTCACAGTGCCTAAGTAACATAAAAGAAAGCACAAAACCAAAGTTGGATAGAGTTCCTAGAAGGACCTTTGACCCATATAGTCACAGTAGTAATGGCAATTAATATATATGGCCGATTAAAATGTACTGATCCCTCCATGAACCCAAATAAGTCAGGACCATGCGAACTTGGGTTCCGAAATACCACAGTCCCATCCCTCGACCAATTTAAGTTCTAATTATGTTCAATTTAAAATGAAGATAAATCCCCAACTAAATAGAAATGCATAGCCGTTCACTTTTTCACTTGAATATGACACGTTTTGTTTTGTTAATGAAGATCAATGGGCTCATGAGTTACACAATAGGAGATAGCTCTCCCCTTTTCCTTAAACCATCCCCACCCTGATGAAGGCGGGATTCGAATCCAGGTCTTTAGTACAACTACCAAGAAACTTTATTAACAGGTTAGCAAGCACCTTCAATTTGATCAGGTTTAACCACTTTAAAAAAATTATTATAAAATTTACCATTTTCGCATCATATTTCGGGTTTTCTTAAGGGGCCAGAGAAGTTCATGAGGAGAAACATTTTTTTTATTAGATAATAAAATACTTATTTGGGAAAAAAAGATAGAAAAACTAACTGGATCCAATCCCATTCCACACTCATGCATGTTCACTAGTTGATCATTAGCAATAAATAAGGAGAACTTGAAAACAATTTGAATTAAGATCATCAGGTCTTTTTTATTTGGGTACAGTTTGATTTTGACATTTATGAAAGACATTAAAATAAAATCTATAGCATTACAAGATAAGGTTGATACATTGAAAAACTATCTTCCATCTAAAGTAATCGTGTCAATTTCATTGTTAGATGAAATTGGTGCCCCTGTCAGATTGTCATTTGCATGATTCACAATTGACCTCTCTTGGGGATTTAGAAGAGGTTTTGGCGGTATTTGCAGCAATTCAACCTCTCCTTCGAGCATCTCTAAGACCTCGCTCATTGAAGGACGATCCATGGGCTTCATCTGGGTGCACCATAGTGCAACTATGATTATTTTTCTTACAATTTTCTTTTCATCTTCAGTAGCATCTCCTAACTCAATGTCCTTAGCTTGACTAATTTGATCATATACCCACGATGGGAAGTATATTTGACTCGAGTGCTCGGCAAATGCATTTACATTCTTCCTCTTTCCAACCATTTCCATCAACAACATACCAAAACTGTAAACATCAGCCTTGTAAGAGACTCCTCCAATGTTTTTGAAGAATAATTCTGGAGCAATATAACCTGGTGTTCCCCTAGCGGCATTGAGAGAAACAATACTATCATCTATTGGATATAATTTTGCAAGGCCAAAATCCGAAATCTTTGGGATAAAGTTTTCATCGAGAAGAATGTTGTGTGGTTTGATGTCAAAATGTAGAATTTGCATGTCACAGCCTCGATGCAGGTATTCAATTCCATGAGCTACTCCGAGCCCAATCTCATACATCCTCTTCCAACTCAATGGGTCGATCTTATCTCCATGAAAAATAAATTTATCCAGGGACCCATTAGCCATAAACTCATATACAAGAGCCCGTTTTGATCCCTCCACACAAAATCCTGTGAGTCGCATTATATTAACATGGTAAATCCTTCCGATTGTAGCAACTTCATTAATAAAATCTTGCCCATTAGCTTTTGATGTGCCCAACACTTTTACTGCTATGAGATGGCCGCTTCGCAACTTTCCTTTATACACAGAGCCATAGCCTCCTTGACCTATTTTGTTGTTGAAACCATTGGTGATTGCCTTTATTTCTGAGTAAGAGTATCTAATTGGCTTGAAGTTACTTTGACTTTGAAGGAACTCTTCAATTCTGTCATCATCTGAAAAGTGTCTCCGCCGGAACTTATATATTGAAAGTGCAATCAAGAATAACATGCCCAAGAAAGTTCTCCATAGGATGAATCCTTTACAAGAAGATCACATAGGGTACACATATTAGACGCCCAAATACTGTGAAAGCAAGATGCACAAATCAATATAGGAGTTTCATTAATATATATATTGTACGACATATACCGAACGCTCTATACAGAGTAATAATCTTTGGAATTTAGGGATCAATTGGTCACAAACAAGTAGAGAATGCCCTACTTGCACTACAAGAAGAATTGGCTTTAGCAACTAACATTTAGTAGGGGTCCAAAAAATCACTGCTAAATGTTCTTTTAGTAAGGATTATTCATTGGTCCTTGCTAAAAGTTTAATAAATTTCAAAATATCCTAATTGGTAATATCATATAGTTAGGGTCATCCAATAATCCTTACTAAAAGCCATTTTTAGTAAGCATGACTAAGTGACCCTAACTAAATGTCATTTTTTAGCACTAAAAGTTGCCTAAATTTTTTTTTACAAATTTTCATTTAAAAAAAAAAGAACAAACTAATTAACTAAAAGTGCATTTAAAATAAATAAATAAAATTTTTCATTTAAAAAAAAAAGAACATGCTGATAGCTTGAACTCTTAATAGTAGAACATGCATTCAGAGTCAAATTAAGGCATGCACCATACAGACCATATGTCCCGGTATTAATTGAAAAAAAAAAAAAGAAAGTTAAGAATGCCCGTTATTTCTTAAATCAACCTTGAAATGTAGGAGCACACATCCAGTCATGAGTTGAACTTAATTCATTTGACTTTCCAAGAAAATGAGTTTCAAACGAATATTCTCATCATACAGACCATTCATTTCTTAAACTTGTTTCTCACTGCCCCGATTCCCATTCTCTCCCAATCTCTCTCCACAGCCTCGATTCCCTCCCATTCAATCTCCAATCCTTTGCCTCCTTCTCATCGCCGGCAGAAATCAGGTGGTTCTCCGATCATCCAATCGCCGGTAGAAATCAGGCGGTTCTTCTATTTTCTCTCTCTTTCTCATGGCCAGCAAAAATCAGGTGGTTCTCCAATCTTAGCCCTCTCGACAATCCGTCTCTCTCCTCTCTCCCACTCTTATCAAGATTTTCAAACGAATTCTTACCAATCCGTCTCTCTCACAGGTTGAAGCTTAAAGCCCTAACGTAATGGGAACATGTATTTGGCCAGATTCATTTTAGGTTTTCTTCTACTTCTTCTTAGATGTGAATCTCTGATTTTTCCCCTTCTAATTGGTTGATTGGGAGTTTGAACAATGTTTTGTATTTGATTTTTTTTCCTTTTTGTTGCTTCGATTCTAGTTGTTTTTATTTCTGATTTAAGTTATATTGACTCAAATAACTTAACGCATTGCTGTTGCTTCGTTTTTATTTCCTTTTTGAACAATGTTTTTATTTTTTGTTGCTTCGTTTTTATTTTTGTTGCCCTAACGCACTGTTGTTGCTCCATTGGAACGGTTAATTCCAAATCCGCAGCTCATTGTTGGTAATTTGATTTAAGTTATATTGACTCAAAATCCTCTTAAACATGTGCATTAAAAGTGAGATTTTCAAATTCCTTGATTTTAGAATTCGAAACCAATTTAATTATGTGAAATCAAACACTACCTTAGAGTATTTGATTACTAATAAGTGATTGTATATTTACCATCCCATTGTGGCTATTTTTCATTAAAGCACTTGGCCAGACTGTCTAAATGATAGGTCTCCTCTAGCAGCTTTCAAGGTCTTGTATTCTATTATTCTAAGTTTCCTTGTTGCAAAGATAAATGCTAAGTCTGAAGCATGGATTCAAGTTTTAATTTCTATGTTCTGTGTATTTGATTCATAGTATTTAGCATCTAATTTAGTTGATTGAACAGGTTTTCACTTGCTTTACTATTACTGTGTATTTATTTGTGCTGCTTGCTTTAATTTGGTGTGCTGTATACTCTGTTTCGAACTATATAGTTGAATTCAGGGAACAATATGAGACAGTGGTGATCTTAATTATCTTTTAATATGAAACAATGTATTTATTTCCAAGCAACACATAGCACATAACATAGAAACTTGTAATTTATTTCTGATTGAGTCTATAATCAACCCTCAATTTAAAAGTTGAACAGCATCAAAATCACTCCCAAAGTCCTGCCAAAACACCCACAACACCTCTGTGGCAGAACCATTCATGTGCAGTGCATGTGTACCCCTCAATTATTATTTTGGTTAATAGTTCTTATTTTTATTTTTTAAGCAATGATTTTCATTTCTAAATTCTTGAAGTTACATGTTACCACTTAAGATTCTGTGTATCTGCGGATTGTAGTTTGTTTGTGTGCTAATTTGCCTGAATATTTTACTTAGGGATGGGATCCTTTTATTTATGCATACAATAGAATGCCAATTACTCCATCCCTAAAAGTCTCAAGTTAATTTCTTTTTAAGAGACTATAATACATGCATATTTGTGTCATTCCAGCCTTACACCAATATTTTCCTGATTAAAGATTTCTAGCCCAGGGGAATGGTAAGCTATGAATGAGTTGGTAGTGTTGACACTTGACAGAATTGAGAACATTAGCGGTTACAAAATAGTAACCGGGATGCTTCAGTTCTTTGACATGCCTTAGAGCATCACCTTAGTTTTCTAGTAGAATACCAGTTTAGCAGAATACCTGTTGTGCACTTAACATGTTTTTGTTTTTTATGTTTAAATTGTTTTTTTCCCTTCATCAAGTTAATAATCAAATATTGTTTGCTTTGAAGCAGATTTTGAAAAAAATATGCGAATCATCCACTTCTCATGACGAAGAGAGCTGTTGAAGATTTACTAGACGAGATGGGTTCAACAATAAATTTGGATGACCTTGGTGTGGCAGAAAAATTGGCTTTCTTGTACATTGGAACATTTTTTTTTTTTGGTAAATGTTGTTCAATTGTTGGGTCTTTCAAAATGTCTATCAAAGAACCATTTAAAATTGTGAATAAATGTTTTCAATTTTGTATGGTTGAGAATTTTATAAAATTAGGTCTTTCAAAATTTTTCCAATAATTTTATTCTATTAAATTTTTTATTTTTTATTTTTGCCAAAATTTTTAGCAAGGGCTGTTGATCCTCATTAAAGGTATGTTGGTCGGCATTGCTAAAGAGTCTGTTTTAGTAAGGGTGGTCGATCCTTACTAAAGGCAATTTTTATTGTAGTGTTGCAAATCCATCATGATATTAATTAATAAATTTCGGTCGCACGGAGAAAAGTATATATACAGCAAGTATGTTACAACCTTAAGCAATTTAGTGGCAATTTGTCATATATATATATATATATATATATATATATATATATATATAGAGAGAGAGAGAGAGAGAGAGAGAGAGAGAAAACAATTATTAATTAAATTCTTTTGGGGACATTTTTCGTTTAATTTTCTGCCCAAGCTAATTTGTCAGAACAAGTGCTGAACCTTACCTTTGATTATGCTGGAAACAATCCAAGCTAAACCGTCTGTTAGAAGAAAACCAAGATAAACAGATTTCAATTAATACGAAGGAGTAAAAAGTAGAATCAGCAGAAATTAAGAACAATGATAGAGTACGCAACTCGATTTTACCTATGAGATAATAAAACCTTCCACCTTTGAACATCCCCTGGTACCCAGGAGCAGAAAAGAGAAGGTAGCGTAGATCCAAAAAGAATATTTGAGACCAGCTGGAACATCCATCAAGCAAGAGATATCAGTCTGAAGCTATACTCACAGGAATCAATTAGAGTAAACAGACTAGTTTTTTTCATGAAAAAGAAAATATATAAAATGCATTTAATTCATTTTTTTTTTCATGTGGATTAAGAATTAAATAGCTATCGCTGATCTAAATTTTATAGATGATAATTACTTGTATTAAGCATCTCCAAAGTTCTTACCCATAATCTCGACAGTACTCATTTTTGTAGGAAAGGTCAAAGCCCATTAACAATGCACGGTGAATATCAAAAATAGAATGGCATGTGGTATTAGAAAAAAGTGATGGAACTACAGCTTGGATGGTGCAGAGCTCAGGGACATCTGATGCCAAAAGATGTCCATAAAAAGCATATAACTTTGTTTTGGGGGAGGAAGAATTGTTGATGCAAGGAGTGAAATCAACAAAGAGAGGAGAGTTAGGAGAGTTCACTAGTGATCTTTTGCAATTCAAGAAAAATACAGCGTAATATACTCCATCCAACCGGTACGGGTCCCCACAGCTGAAGTTGTTATTGGTCAAGGAATAGCGAGGAAGGGAGCAGATATCCTGGTGTAGATTAGAATCTACCACTCGTATTGTTTGCCTATCATAAGAGATCTTCTGGACATAGTATTTCACATCGATATAATACGGGTTCCGAGTGGTGAGGTTCAGAGTGGCGCGGTTATTCTCACAAGCCAGTTCGTATCCTTGTTTGCCGCACTCATGGGAATCGTCTTTTAATTGAAAAGGGTGGCTGATATGATGCACTTCTCCGCAAGAAGAAGGGGTACTGCAGCGCTGGCCATCTTCTTTAGCAACAGAAGCTCCAGGGAATAGAGCAAAAACCACGG
>JAESVK010067217.1:0-17164 GCA_017140935.1 Hamamelis virginiana
TAAAGAAGAAGAGAGAATAATATGCAAATATCAATTAACTAGAATTTCAAGTTTTTGAAATTTGAAATTTGAAATTTGAAATTTGAAATTTGAAATTTGAAATTTGAATTTTGAATTTTGAATTTTGAATTTTATGAAATTTGAAATTTTGAAATTTTGAAATTTTAAATTTGAAATTTGAAATTTGAAATTTGAATTTTGAAATTTGAATTTTGAAATTTGAAATTTGAAATTTGAATTTTTTGAAATTTGAAAATTTGAAATTTTGAAATTTGAAATTTGAAATTTGAAATTTGAAATTTGAAATTTGAAATTTGAAATTTGAAATTGTCATGTGATGACAAGATAATTAAAAATTTCAAATAGTTAATTGAATTTCAAGTTAGTTGAAATTTAAATTTGAAATGGTTTCAAATTATAGATAAGATGACAAATCTATCTTTGCATTTATATTTTGAATTTGATTTAATTCAAATTTAAAATATGGTTATCATCATCTAGGTGAGCTAGCACTCACATATAGATAGAGGACAAGGGGTGGCCGGCCATAACAAGCTAGAAACGATCAAAAATTTTTTTGAAAATCCTAGCCATCTCCTCTCTCTCTCTCTCATCTTTTGGAGCTTGCAATTAGTGTGGATTACTCTTGGAGGCTCTCAAGTTAGGGGCTGCACCTTCTTTAATCCTACTCTTAAGGCTTTCAATGTAAGTTATTTATATTGTTTTATGTATTGATTATATAGCTTATACAATCATCATGTGATCTTGGTTCACATTCCATGGAGAAAAAATTTTATTCCGCTAGTTTCCATGGGATTCTTTCAGTGGTATCAAAGCCGATCATGATTTGGTATTGTATAAGCTATTCTATGGTGGATTTAATATTGTTTAAACCTAAGTGGCTGGGATTTATAATCCCAAACCCTAACCTTGGTACGGCCATCTTAAAGGCTACTATGGTTTTGGTTTTCTCTGTCTCTTCTCTCTTTGTTTTATTTTGATTTTAATCAAGAGTTGATTGTAGTTCTTTATTGTCATGTTATTTTAATTTAACATCATAATAAACATGTTTGAGAAACATGATAATCAAAATAAATAAAGGAATTTTCGAAATCCCCAAGAGAGAGAATGGTGACTACTAGTTTTTTCAAAAACTGGGTTTTGTGTAAAATGGGTTTTCAGGTTTTGTTAAATCTGAAACAATAGGGGCTGGTTTTGGATGATCCATGACCATAGATGTTTAGTACATTGTATAAGCATCTTGCATATAAAATTTCATGAATTTTGGAGATGATTTGATGGCTCAAATAAATTTTTTAAAGTTGATACAAGTTGCTGTCTAGATTTTCCAGCAACACTGTGTTTTCAAAATAAATATTGAAAAACGTTTTCGAATGATTTTCTTTGAGCCATCATGCTTCAATTCATTAATATATTGATTGTTAATCATGTTAGAATAGTTCTTTCATGAAAAATCGATCATATATGTTCACACTAAGTTTTTTGGGATTAACTAGCCTATTATCATATGTGCTGGAATTTTTCCAATATGTTGAAAAATTGTAATCTTTTTAATACTTAGTGTTTTGAATTAATTAGCCCCATGTTACCAATGTTTTAGGGACTTAATAAGGTTGTTATTAAAATCCTAAAATGGTCGTGAAAGCCTCTCTAAGGGTTTTTCATAAAACCCAAAGTTTTGGTAACCCAGAAATTGTGTTAGGCAAAAGTTTAGAACTTGTTTCCTATTTCAATTTTTTCAAATATTAATTTTGATATTCCCATGATTTTATTATTGATAAAAACATGTTTTAAAGAGTTTAAAACAGTAGGGGATGATTAAAAATTAATTTTGATAATTTAATCAAATTAGGTTTCTATTTTAGTCTCTTGACTATAATAGTTTTCTATTTTGATTTTTCAAAGTTGTTTGAATTTTAAATAAGATTTAAAATGATGATGCCACTGTTTTAATGTGATTAAAACAATATAATATTCATGAGATGAATATTTAAAGGTTTATTGATTAATATTAATTACCATTGCTTATGCCTTATATTTTTGCAATATGTTTATTTATCAATGTGATTGTTAAAATGGGTTGATTATGGACTTAAGACCAAACTAATTGGATGTGATTGGCCGCATATGGATGTGATTTAGGGGCTGTTATTTATTTATTTAAATGGGTTGTAATTTAATTGGGGCTTGCATGCCTCTTTGGTAATTGTAAATTTAAATTGGGGCTTGCATGCCTCTTTAGTCTATGTATTCTTTTTATTTAAATGTACTTATCAAGAATGGAGGCTTGGAGCATGGAGAGGCACAAGACGAACATGGAGGACTATGAAGCTTGTGGAAGATTTCATAGATGCATGTTTAGGATTTATTTACGATCACCACATTACCTCCCAATAGCCTTAAATAAAGTCCATAATCAATCCAAGAGCCTATTTATGTGATGAATGTTAAAGGCTCACTATGTTAATTATTATTTTATGCCTATGGATTAAATGTAATATATGAGACTCCTCACTACTCATGACTTTAAAAGTTAAATGTTTTTAAAAGAGATAGTGGGAGCTTCTACTATTACATTTATAAAGACTAAAAATAGTAATAACATATTTATGTATGTGATGCATGTTATATGTATGTGATGCATGTTTAATTTAATATGATGAGACCTTAAATCCCCTCAAAGATTAATATTAAGTTGTTATGAAGGAATATTAAGAATATTCTATCATAGCCTTCCATCATTGTAGATTAATTAGAACTCCTTGTTTGGATATGATGGCTGCAGATATGTAGGGGATTATTCACACATTTGGGTTCTAATTAACCTATTTAAATATGAGATATTATGAGATGGCAAACTAATATAGATCAAGAAACTATTATGTGAGGTTTATATTAGTTTAACCATACTTATAAGGAATGATGGGTATGACTTAATTAGTTTAAATAAATCAAGAAACTATTATGTGAGGTTTATTAAAACTAAAGGCGAAAGGATGATTGGGACTTGCTTAAGAAGCATTAGATGAAGAGTCATCTACTCATTAGGAATTAATGGACCAAGAAACTATTATGTGAGGTACCATTAATTCACAATGGGACTCCAATCCCCACTAGGAATTTATTAGATAAATTCCCAAATCCTATTCTGAGGGAGTATGAGATTTGATGAAATAGTGGGAGGTACCATTATACTTAAGACCCAGTAATAATGGACATATATTTGAATCAACTGATTTTCTATTTTTATTTGTAGATCACCAATGGCTCACCTTAATCCCTTAACCAGAATTCTTGATAGCAACAGACTGACTGGACCTAATTTTATGGATTGGCTGAGGAATTTGAGAATAGTTCTCAATTCCGATAAGATTGCCTATGTGCTTGATGAACCTAAGCCAGCATTCCTTCCTGATGGTGCATCAGAGGAAGAAAGAGACACTTTTAGAAAGTGGCAGGAGGATGGCATGCAGGTTAGATGCTACATGCTAGCATCAATGACCAATGAGCTTCAGAAGCAGCATGACACAATGGATAGTGCTAAAGCAATTCTGATTCATCTGCAAGAGTTGTATGGTGAACAGAGTCGTTTGGCAAAGTATCAAGCCGCCAAAGATCTTTTTCGTTCCAAGATGCAAGAAGGGACATCTGTTAATGATCATGTGCTCAAGATGATCAGTCATATTGAGCAGCTTGCGAAGCTAGATATCATTTTAGATGCAGATTTCTCCACTGATATCATATTGCAATCTCTTCCTGATTCCTTTGCTAATGTAGTTATGAACTACCATATGAATGACTTGGTGAACTCTCTCTCTGATTTATTAAAATTACTTATTACTGCTGAGGGAACCATGAAGAAAGGCAAAGGAACCATCATGGCTATAGATGGGGCTTCTACTTCTTCTAAATCTAAGCCTAAGGGCAAAGGTAACAAGAAGAAGGGGAAGAAGAACAATCTAAAAGCTAAGGGAGGGGTTCAGAAAGGCAAGGGCAAATCTGAAAAGACCAATTCAAAAGGAAAATGCTTCCATTGTGGCAAGACTGGGCATTGGAAGAGGAACTGCAGGGTGTACCTAGCTTCCATAAAGAACCAACCTTCAGAAGGTATGGCTGATGCTCTATTTATTGAAACTAACTTATCTGTTAGTTCTACCTCTACTTGGGTTTTAGATTCTGGTGCAAGTTCACATATTTGTAACTCTATGCAGGATCTAAAGAGAAGCAGAAGGCTGAGTAAAGGAGAAGTTACCCTTCGAGTGGGAAATGGAGCAAGAGTTGCTGCATTAGCTATGGGGACTTGCTTCTTGACATTACCATCCGGAGATATTTTAGAATTAGCTGATTGTTTATTTATGCCTAAGATAATAAGGAACATTATTTCTATTTCTGCATTATGTAGAACTGGTTATAGTATTGTTTTTGGGAAAAACATTTGTTCCATTTCTCTAAATAATGATTTAGTAGCTACTGGCATTTATTTAAACGGTCTTTACTTCTTAAATATTAATGGTAATGTTAATTACATAGAGCAAAATGATAAGAATGTAAGAAATCTTAAGAGACCAAGAGATGATGAAATTCCAACATATATGTGGCATTTGAGACTAGGTCATATTAGTGAAGATAGGATTAACAAGTTGGTTTAGGATGGACAATTGGGTTCATTAGTATTCGTACCCTATCCAACTTGTGAATCTTGTCTCATGGGTAAAATGACCAAGTCACCCTTTACTGGTCACAGTGAAAGGGCTGCAGATATACTGGGTTTAATACATAGTGATGTATGTGGACCAATGAGCAAAGTAGCTAGAGGAGGTTTTTCTTATTTCATTACCTTTACTGATGATCATTCACGTAAAGGATATGTGTACTTAATGAAGTACAAATCTGAAGCTTTTGAAAAGTTCAAAGAATTCAGATATGAAGTAGAAAAACAAACTGGCAAGAGTATTAAAGCTCTTCGATCAGATCAAGGAGGTGAATACTTAACTACTGAGTTCTTGGATCATCTCAAGCTGGCTGGCATTCTATCACAGTTAACTCCTCCTAGAACACCACAGTTAAATGGTGTATCTGAGAGAAGGAATCGAACTTTATTAGATATGGTTCGATCCATGATGAGTTATACTGATTTACCTATCTCCTTTTGGGGATATGCCCTTGAAACTGCTGCATATTTATTAAATAGGGTTCCAACCAAGTTTGTCCCCAAAACCCCATATGAGATATGGCATGGGAAGAAACCAAGCCTTAATCATCTTAAGGTTTGGGGTTGTCCAGCATATGTTAAGAAACATAATGTGGATAAACTTGAATCAAGATCAGAAAAATGTTTGTTTGTGGGTTATCCCAAAGAATCATTGGGATATTACTTCTATCATCCTAATGAACAGAAAGTGTTTGTTAGTAAATTTGCTACTTTTCTTGAAAAAGAGTTTATTCAAGAAGGAGGCAAAGGTAGAAAGATAGAACTTGAAGAGATTTCAGAAATTTCTGAAGAGCCACAAACATATCCTGACTCACCACCTGTCCCTGTTGAGACAGACCCTGTCCCTGTTGAGACAGTACCTGAAGATATACAACCTATTCGTAGATCCACTAGGATATCTGCACCACCTCAAAGATATGGCTATCTTCATGAGGAGGATAAGGAATTGTTCCTAGGTGATAATGAACACCCAGATGATCCTAATAACTATGAAGAGGCGATGTTAGACATCGATTCTAGAAGATGGCAAGAAGCCATGAAATCCGAAATGGATTCTATGTATTCCAACCAAGTCTGGACTTTAGTAGATCCACCACAAGGTATAGTACCTATTGGCTGCAAATGGATCTACAAAAGGAAGATAGGCTCAGATGGAAAGGTAGAGACCTACAAGGCAAGACTAGTGGCAAAAGGTTACAAACAAAGACAAGGTGTTGACTATGAAGAAACCTTTTCGCCAGTAGCTATGCTAAAATCCATTCGGATCTTGTTATCTATAGCTGCACACCATGACTATGAAATATGGCAGATGGATGTAAAGACTGCTTTCCTTAATGGAAACATTGAGGAAAACATTTATATGGAGCAGCCTGAAGGCTTTACATCTAGTGGTGATGACCACAAAGTGTGCAAGCTATAGAGGTCCATTTATGGACTTAAACAAGCTTCTAGAAGTTGGAACATCCGGTTTAATAAAGCAATCAAATCGTTTGGATTTCTTCAAAACATGGATGAACCTTGTGTGTACAAGAAGGTTAGTGGGAGTGCAATTTCTTTTCTTATTCTATATGTTGATGATATTCTACTCATTGGGAATGATGTAGGAATGTTATCAACAGTCAAGCTTTGGCTTTCACAAAACTTTTCCATGAAGGATTTGGGAGAAGCATCCTATATACTAGGTATAAAGGTCTATAGAGATAGATCTAGAAGGTTGCTTGGACTCTCCCAATCCATGTACATAGATAAAGTGTTGAAAAGGTTCAACATGGAGAATTCCAAGAGAGGTTTAATTCCTTTCAGACATGGAATTCATCTTTCCAGGGGCATGAGCCCCAAGACACCAGAGGAAAGAGATAGCATGAGTAAGATTTCATATGCTTCGGCTATTGGAAGTCTTATGTATGCTATGCTATGTACACGACCTGATATCAGTCATGCTGTGAGTGTGACTAGTAGATATCAATCTAATCCAGGTTCAGAACACTGGATTGCAGTCAAGAATATCCTTAAGTACTTAAGAAGGACTAAGGATTTAATTCTTGTCTATGGAGGAGGAGAGCTAACAGTTGATGGTTATACTGATTCAGATTTTCAATCAGATATTGATGATAGAAAATCTAATTCTGGATATATCTTCACCTTAAATGGTGGAGTAGTTAGTTGGAAGAGCTGTAAGCAAAGTACTACAGCGGATTCCACTACTGAGGCTGAGTACATTGCAGCATCTGAAGCTGCCAAGGAAGCTGTTTGGATTAGGAAGTTCGTCTCTGAACTTGGAGTTGTTCCTACCATTGAGTCACCTATATCTTTATATTGTGACAACAATGGAGCTATTGCGCAAGCAAAGGAACCAAGGTCTCATCAGAAGTCCAAACACATCAAGCGGCGATATCACATAATCAGAGAGATTATTGCTAGAGGTGACATCTGCATTCAGAAGATCGCATCTGCGGATAATGTAGCAGACCCATTCACTAAGGCACTGACTCTTCAGAGTCTTGATCGATATCTTGAGAAGATGGGCATGAGATATATGGGCGATTGGCTTTAGTGCAAGTGGGAGATTGTTAGTAATATGCCCTAATAGCCAATCTCACTGGTGTAATTTAGGACATAAAGTTGATTCATGTATTATTATTATTCATTAATAATATGGGCTTTTGATTATCATGTATTCTTCTGTTATTATATTCATGATAAGTCCTTAGAAGGAATGTCAATATAAGATCTCAAGAGTTGAGATTAGGAGACTTATATTGTTAAAGATTTCTTTCTTAGATATTCCTAGTCCTAGGATTATTTATTGGGCATTAATAATCCGGATAGACTAGCACAGGTTATGTCTGCTCAGTATGGAGAATGACTAGTCTCAAGTAATTTGTGTAATAACACTAGGACAAACCTGTGGGTGCTTGTTTGAGAACAAGTACACTGAATGTGATCATTGATTGAGTTTGTTGAATGGAGTTTTACTTACATGTCAAACAACAACTCAGGGTTACAATGATGCAAGTGATCCTTAGACCTGAGGCACCATAGATGTCCTGTGTTAGGGATATTAGGGTTTGATAGTACAATGTACATATCCTAACCATGGAATTTGTGTATGTACTCATTGGCCTTAGTATACCTGTCATGGGGACATATGAGTGTACAACAAGGAATCTATCACTCTCAGTAAAGAGAGGGAATGCCTCGTATTATTCTCAAAGATATAATTCATATAAGTCTTTGGCCAAATCAATTGGGAATAAGAAAACTGTTTCTTGAGTATCCCAAGGTTGAATTTATATTTTGAGAATCACATACAAAATGTTAAATTAGGGTTTGACATATTATCCAATACCCAAGTAATTTAACTAAGGCATTGTATGATGGAAGGATTGAATTGTATCTTAATTGTAACTGAAGGGTTCACTGTCTTATGATTAACCTTCACACAACCTAGGGTGTGTCTTGACATATTGCTAGATGTCACTCAGGACTAGTAGAGGCCAAAGAGAAATTAATTTCTCAAAAGGAAATTAGAAGAGTTCTAATTTGAACCTTAAATAAAAGAAGTTTTATTTGAAAGGATAATTTGTTATCCTAATTCCTACTACTAGGTTGTTGTGAACCTAAGAGGTCACACACATATAGTTGGTAGCTTCATTTAAAGAAGAAGAGAGAATAATATGCAAATATCAATTAACTAGAATTTCAAGTTTTTGAAATTTGAAATTTGAAATTTGAAATTTGAAATTTGAAATTTGAAATTTGAATTTTGAATTTTGAATTTTGAATTTTATGAAATTTGAAATTTTGAAATTTTGAAATTTTAAATTTGAAATTTGAAATTTGAAATTTGAATTTTGAAATTTGAATTTTGAAATTTGAAATTTGAAATTTGAATTTTTTGAAATTTGAAAATTTGAAATTTTGAAATTTGAAATTTGAAATTTGAAATTTGAAATTTGAAATTGTCATGTGATGACAAGATAATTAAAAATTTCAAATAGTTAATTGAATTTCAAGTTAGTTGAAATTTAAATTTGAAATGGTTTCAAATTATAGATAAGATGACAAATCTATCTTTGCATTTATATTTTGAATTTGATTTAATTCAAATTTAAAATATGGTTATCATCATCTAGGTGAGCTAGCACTCACATATAGATAGAGGACAAGGGGTGGCCGGCCATAACAAGCTAGAAAGGATCAAAATTGTTTTTGAAAATCCTAGCCATCTCCTCTCTCTCTCTCTCTCATCTTTTGGAGCTTGCAATTAGTGTGGATTACTCTTGGAGGCTCTCAAGTTAGGGGCTGCACCTTCTTTAATCCTACTCTTAAGGCTTTCAATGTAAGTTATTTATATTGTTTTATGTATTGATTATATAGCTTATACAATCATCATGTGATCTTGGTTCACATTCCATGGAGAAAAAATTTTATTCCGCTAGTTTCCATGGGATTCTTTCATATCAACTGGACCAATCCCGTATTGTTGGACCCATGCGGCATTCCTGATGTCACATGTGGTTAGGTATATCGATTGGACCAAGCGAGTAAGGGACACTCAGCCTACCCTTTGCATTAGTCCATATAGACCGTCTCTAAGACACATACCCTATATCGCCTGTTCACACACTATTGTAATATTATGCTGCCGGATTTTCCCACCGGTTTTGTATTGAGCCTTGACTGTGAAGTATGTAGAACCATTAGGACCTGGATCTGTAGAACTAGACCTTTATGAAATACCCTAAACTCTTAAGGGATGTATCCTCAAAGAGTCAAGGTATCTAATAAAGACTAGTACCTTATAGGTTCATGAGTTTAGGCCTGTGGTAGTGTTACGCTGCCAGAATAGTGGTATTGACTTGTGAGTCTTAGAAAAAGACGTGAGACATGAGATGTGAGACTGGGCTTTAGGCCCATGTCCGTTGGATAAAAGGTTTAGATTCGTTGTAAGTTTGAGATGTAGGTTTTAGGCCTATGTCAATTAGATAGAAGATATAAGCCTGTGGTAAGATTGGGATGTGAGCAGTGAGCTGAGATTCGTATTCAGGCCTTAGGCCCATTTTTCATAAGATAGAATGAGAAAATGAAGGTTGATATGTAGGCTTTGGACCTATACTCTTGTGAGCATGTGAGATTGTCCTTATTCATCCCTTTTCACACTGGAAGCTCTTAGTTAATTCAAATCTTTTCTATTCCCCAGCATTCTGGCTTGGCGTCGTGATTCTAGCGGTCGATTGTTTAAGGGTCTACTTGTTGATTCAAAGATGTCTAGTAACGAAGATCATACCCCTACCGCTATTGGAACTAGTGGAAAGACGACTGATGAGAAGATCGAGACACTCCTAAAAGTGGTCCAAGAGTTAGTTCATCAGAAAGAAGAGGAGGATAAGGTGCAAGCCCATACTAATCCCTTGTTTGAGAATGTTGATGAAGAAGAATGTTTCCTTAGACCGAAGATAGTTGCTGATCCCACTAGGCCTGGTCCAGAATTTGTTCAGCCTGTTGATCTGCATAAAGAGTCCAAGCCCAAGACCCCTGCTTTGTTTTCCACTGAGCCCATATTGTTGAGTAGTAAGGTGGAAGTCCTGGAAAAATCCTTGAAAGGTATTAGAAAGTCTGATGATCTGGTGGACATGTCGTCATTATCTCTGTTCCCTAAGGCCCGTATGCCCACTCATTTCAGAATGCCCGAGTTAGAGAAGTTTGATAGAATGGGTTGTCCTAAGACCCATCTGAAGATGTACGTGAGAGCCATGCACCCACGAGGGGCTGACGATGACCTGCTAGCCCAAATGTTCCACGAGACACTAGCTGGATTCGCTCTGAAATGGTTTCTGTCACTAGATGAGTCTAGAATGAAGACATGAGAAGATGTATGCACTGAGTTCAGCAATCATTACAGGTATAACACCGAAGTTGATGTCACTAGGAGGGACTTGGAGACTACTAAACAGGAATCAAGGGAAACTTTCTCTGCTTTCCTCACCCGCTGGAGAGCTAAGGCTTCTAAAATGGCTAACCGCTGCTTGTCAATTGTGGGTGTGCTCAATATATTCCCAAGCGTAGAAACTCAAGATCGCCAAGCATAATAAAACTATGGGAAGTCCACAGGTCATTTCCATAGGGAGTGGGGACTTAGAAGGGTCCTTAGGTATTGATACCCAATGAATGTGCAATTAAAGTAAACCATGGGGGGTTTTGATTGATTGATTTTGTAACCGATTTAGTTAGCAATAAACACAAAGAAAACAAATGATAGGATTCTAGGGTTTCCACTCATCCACAACTAGGTAACAAGCATCTCTCATTAACATTCTCATCTAGGATCCATTGAAGAATGATCTTTGATGGATGATATGACTTTAAAAGCTTTTTAAACATAGATGAATAAGAGAATGATACCAAATGTTCACTTAAACAATATTACAAACACTTAGCATGCATTTAGGTTCAAGCACAATGTGTACCAAGATTAACTTGTTCACACATTGTCAAGAAGATGCCACACTAAGCATTGAGAAAGGACGTAGTAAGTATTTAGCATCATACACTTTCCATTAAACACAAAGAGATGAGAGAGTGTTGTTACCTTTGTTGGTGATGAGTTTCCACCATTTGAATCCTACCTTGGAGGTTTAGAACTCCATTATAGCTAAGCAAATAGTAGTCGATGCAAGAACAACCATAATAAATGTAATGGAAGGAGTAGAAACTTGTATTAAATGCTATGAAATGATAAATAACAAAGTTTGTAAACTAAATAACAAGTAGAATAATCCTAGTTTAAAGATTACAACTGATTACAACAAGAAGAACACAAAATCTAAGCTAAACTATGCATAAAAACCCTAAAAGGTAAGAAACCCTAACCTAAACTACCCAAACCCTAACTAAGTATGACCAAGAACGCCCCTTCAGCTGAGAAAGAGACCATTAATGGGGGGACAAAAGACAAGCGTGCCCTTGCACAAACACAACATTTACGAACATATCAGGTGAAAAATCGAGCTCCAGTACCGGTACTCAGCTTTCAGTACCGGTACTCAACCATTACTGCCCATAGGGTGCACTTCAGTACCGGTACTCACTTAGCCAGTACCGGTACTCACCTTCATTTTCTACAGAATTTCACCTCTTAAGGCACAAAACCTCCACTTAGATGCACATTGATCCGCTTAACCATCCCCGCAACTTTAAAATGCCTCACATAAGTTGAAGGACCATTCCCTGGGTTGAGACGAAGGAGAAAACACGATTTGAGTAGGCTTTGGCGGGATTTCTTCACAAAATGACTCCGCTTGGAGATGAAAACGCACAAAGACACTTTCCTCAACACGCGGCAACTCTCCAAGCATCCAAAACACTTCAAAAAGGTGCGGATAACATAGAGCGACCTACATAAGCACAAAAACATGAAAGAAAGTCAAATGCACTTATTCTATGCAAACTAGGGTCAAAATGCAAGCTAGAACGGCTAAAAGCAAGTAAAAATACCATATTTTATGAGTCAAACACACCCTCCAACCTGCATCTTGCTAGTCCCTAGTAAAATTTGAACTAAAAAGAACTAAAAAGATAATCGAAACAATTAAGTAAGCAGTTAAGCATTCAACATTTCCATAACAGGCGAACATGAACATATTACTAGGACTTAACAACCCATGCAAACATTTGAACTTAATATGCACAATCCCATTCCAAGTGTGGTGATAATCCAACAAGAACTTCACAAAACCAACAACAACATCAATGGAAGGCACAAATACTGAGAACGAAACGGAATGAAGTTACCAAAAAGAAATAAAACTTCATTAAAAGAAAGAAGCATTTAACATAAACCAAATACTTAAATATGCATAATGTTCATGATGGAACAACCAACAAATTCAAAATAAAAAAGGACTTCTAAGCTTGTAATGACCGTAGGTTACACAAAAGGTTTTCAAAAACAAAATGGGTGTTGACGTGACTTGGTTGAGGTCGCTACCCTATTGCCAACACCACCATATGCTAACCCAAGAACTCCAACTACTCCTCTCCATACTCTTCTTCTTCAGTAGAAAATGCGTCCTCATCAACACAATCATCAAGCTCATCAGAATCCCCTTCCAAGTTAGGAAGGGGTGTCTCAGCAGTTGAGGGCTCTCCTCGCAGAATATGAACCTCTCTCTCGAGCTTGGAAAACCTGTGGTCAATCTGTTTCTGTTTCCCTATGATGCATTTGAACCACCCCTTTATCCTGCGCTCCATCCTCCTCAATGGAGATGTACTCTTCGGTTCAGGAGCCGACGATGAAGATGGTCCCGTGGTAGTTGGGGGAGACTGAGCTGAACGAGGCTTGACTGAAACAGCGCTGCTTTTGGCTTCAGTTTTGCTGGTAATGGGGCCCAAACGAAGGGGAACCATTTTTTCTCTGCTTGAGGCCTTGATGCTTGCTGCTTCCACCAATTTGGTAATAAGTGCTGGGTATGGCATGTGACTCTTCTCACTTGTGGATTTGATGAAGTCCCTCATGATACACCAAATCACAGCACTATAGTCAATAAGCTTTCCATTCATCACCTCAAACAAAAACTAGATTTCTTCTTCACTGAGAAACTTCTCTTTTCCTTTTGGCACAATCATGTTGTGAATAATCTTATTCATCAACGCATATTCTGGCTTGAGCTTCCCTGGAATGAACTCTTTCCTCATGAATCCTCCCATAGGTACTGGATTGGTGCACATGGTATTTGCAAATAACTCAGCATGGAACTTGGTGATAGCACGAAATGGATACGGTCTGTCAGAAGTGTTAAGACGAGTGTACCCCAAGGATATGGCAATAGACTCAGGATCAATTGATAGAGACTCACCAAAAACCGTGGTGTTCAGAAGGAACTCTTTATCAGCATTTTCACTCAAGTTAAAGTAGAATTCTCTGACAACTGAAGGTAGGTACCCCTTTACATCCTTGCATATAAACTGCAGCTTTTGAACTTTGATGACTTCACGAATAGGATGATAAAAAATGAACGTCTCAATACGCATGCCCCTTTCACAGTGATAACCTCTCTTTGATATAGACAGGGCCCATTTCTCCCTTGTAGCCTGAAAAGAGTCGTCCTCAAACATCGCTTCAATCTCGTCATCATCATCACTCTCTTCATCACTTTCAGAAGATACATTCTTGCATTTTCCTTTCCCCTTTTTAACAGCCTGTGAGGTATCAACCTTTCTTTTCTTCACAGCTTGCTCCGCAGAAGAGCTTGAAGCCTTACCCTTCTTGGGGTTTTTAGTTCTCTCCATAGAGATGGCAACAAGGGATAACAACGCCAACACCATCCATACATAAAGCAGACAATCCCATAAACCCATCTCCACAAAAACCATGCTCCCCTGCCTCACATCCTTCAAAAATTTCCTCCCCATGACTTTCATGGCATCTAAACAATCCATCAAAGCAAATAAAACCACAACCCAACACCACATAGCAGTAGCCATCCCAACAAAACAGATAAAGTGATGAAATACGCTTACAAATCCAAGAGAAGGCCACCTACCCCACAAAAATGCCCAAAAATGCCAAATCCACTTGAGAAATCCCAAAATCCAAGCCAAAGAGCGCAAAATCCCTCCTCGACCACAACCCTTATGATGAAATGGTTAGAATATGGCTTGTGAGGGTTAGGAATGGTGAAAAATGGGTGGTGGTATGATTTGTAATGGTTTGAGTGAGATTTTTAGGGTAAACTAGGGTTTTGATGGTGAAAATGGAGAGTAATGTGAGAAAATGGGGATTGGTAGGATGGGAAGGTGTTTGGAAGGGGGGAAAATAGGCTAGGGTTAGGGTTTTTGTGAGGGATTTGATGGGGCAAGGTTAGGGAATTCGGAGGGTGAGAGAAATGAGAGAAGAGAGAAAGTTTAGAAATGTAAAATGAGGGTTTTCTGCACTTTAAAAGTGCATATTCGACATTGAGTATCGGTACTGGGGTTTCAGTACCAGTACTGAAGCACTACTGCCCAAAAGCTGACTTTAAGTACCGGTACTCAACATCCAGTATCGGTACTGAATCACTCTTGCCCAAAGAGACACTTTGAGTACCGGTACTCAACTTCCAGTACCGGTACTGAATATGCAGAAATGGCAAATTTCACATTTTTTCTCCACTTCAAGGCCAAACTTTGCATAATACCTCATTTTTCAACCAAACCCACTTGCACACATCCAAAATGCATACTCAAACTTGCTTGGCACCTTCACATTCGCTTCGAAACAAACCTACTCAAAAAGGACCATGGATCCTAAGGTTTTGAACAATTTGCAACTTTTAGGCTCAACAAGGGGTCAAATGGTGACTTAGCATGATTTTGAAGTTCAAATAAGCAATAATGGCCTAGAATCATCTTTCAAATATGTACAGATGTTCCAAAATGACTAAAATGCATGAAAATGATGTGGTTATGCAAAAATACACACTAAGAAGCCAAAACCAAGAAAAAATGAGCTTGGGAACCAAAAATCAATGACTTGTGAGATTTACAATACCAAATGTATTCAAAATGCACAGAAATGGTACAAGTCATGATTCTAAAGTAAGAATAGACAAAATGGATGAAAAAAATCTCAGATATGATGAAGTGGTTCTGTTCAGTCCTGTTGGCGTGCATGTGTGATAGGAATGTACAGAGTTCATAACACAAGTTCAAAGGAAAGCATAGCTCAAAAGCTCAAAAGTTCAAGTTCCATTCTCATGTAAGCCTAAAATCGAAAAATTTATGCAAAACAACTTACTAGAAACAACAATAAAAATATGAACAACTAACACATACTCCTTCAACAAAAAGAAGCTACCCTATGTGTGAAAGTATAAGTATTAAAATGAACACCAGTATATACCCCCCCACCAACTGAAATGTGCATTGTCCTCAATGCAGGAAAAGATAAGCACTAAGGACGAAATTGAAGGGAGAGGGAACAAAATTACCTGTGTCAAAGCTATGAATAAGCTGAAAAGCTGCACAAGGGTCAGAGTATCCACATTTCCAAAAAGAATGATTAACAACTGAAACTAAAAGATATGTACAATGAGTAACAACAGAATTTACTCGTGAGGGATGTCCTGGTAGACTGGATCTACCAACTCTTCAATGCTCTCTTGGAGGTCAAAGTTATCAAGGAATGGCTTTAGGCGCTGACCGTTGACTTTGATGATTTTTCTATTCTCAGGATTCTCGATCTCAACTGCACCATAAGGGTGGACTATTTTGACCACGAAAGGACAAGTCCACCTTGAACGGAGCTTGCCTGGGAAGATGTACAAACGAGAACTGTACAAAAGTACTTTCTGTTGAGGCTCAAAGGTCTTCCTCACAATGTGTTTGTCATGGAATAGCTTAACCTTCTCTTTGTAAATTCTGGAGCTTTCATAAGACTCGCGCCTCATTTCATCAAGCTCATTCATTTGCAACATCCGCTGTTGACCTGCTTTAGCCAAATTGAAATTAATGGCCCAATATGCCTTGTGCTCCATTTCCACCGGCAAGTGACATGCCTTGCCGTAAACCAACCTATAAGGAGACATACCAAGAATGGTTTTAAAAGCAGTGCGGTATGCCCAAAGAGCATCGGTTAGTCGAAGAGACCAATCCTTGCGGTTCGGGTTAACTGTCTTTTCTAAAATATATTTTATCTCCTTATTGGCTAGTTCGGCTTGACCATTGGTCTGTGGGTGATACGCAGTGGAAACCTTATGTGTGACTCCATACTTTTTAACCAAATTTTCAAACGGCCTATTGCAAAAATGGAGCCCACCATCACTAATGATTGTATGAGGCATCCAAAAACGAGAAAAACTGTGTTCTTTCAAAAATTTCAAAACCACCTTGTGGTGATTTGTTCTCGTTGGGATGGCCTCCATCCACTTTGAGACATAGTCCACTGCCAATAAGATATACAAATACCCACAAGAGGAGGGAAAAGGACCCATGAAGTCTATACCCCAACAGTCAAAAATTTCAATGATTAAAATGGGGGTAAGAGGCATCATGTTCCTTTTTGTAACACCTCCTAATTGTTGGCACCGAGCATAAGTTTTGCAAAATTCAAATGAGTCTTTAAACAATGTGGGCCAATAAAAACCGGCTTGCAAAATCTTGTCAGCTGTTTTCCTAGCAGAAAAATGCCCTCCACAAGCTTCAGAATGACAAAAGGTGAGTACCCTAATTTGTTCGTCGTTGGGTACACACCTTCTCATCAACTGATCCGGGCAGTGTTTAAAGAGATATGGATTATCAAAAAAATAGTTTTTCACATCAACCAAAAATTTTCTCTTCTGTTGAGAAGTCCATCTAGATGGGATTTGTCCTGTTACAATATAATTCACAATATCAGCATACCAAGGACAACTAACAAGAGCAAACAGTTGCTCGTCAGGGAATGCGTCAGCT
>JAESVK010067218.1:0-10735 GCA_017140935.1 Hamamelis virginiana
TATATATATATATATATATATATATATATATATATATATATATATATCATGTTATTTAGATTGAAGTGATTATTGTTACATATTTTAAAATCTATGTAAAACTTTGAATTCTAAAAGTGATTTTAGACAAAAAATTATTTTAAATGGGGCCTTGATCATCCTAGATTTTAGACAAAAATATTTTAAAAGTGATTAATTTGGAACCTTGTGATCGTCAGTAGTTCACTACATCATGCATAGCATAAAGTTCAATTCATATGGATTCATTTTTCTTTATATATATGATATAAAATTTTGATTACATACTACACAGTCCGCGCGATTATTTTCACCCATAACATGTATGCACCAACTTGTGCATATCATACATATGTAATATGTACATCACAAATGAGTATGATATTGCAGACCGTATGGCATGTATAGTAATGAATCATTACTAATATAATATATACTAAATGAGTCTAGGTGAACTTTTTTTTTTTTTTTTCATGAAGAAAAAAAATTCACTCAAATTCATTGGCTACGAATCTCCCCAGCCCATAAAACACTCATCTTAAGTCCCACCCATGTTGGTGAGAACACAATCTTCAACATCTTGTGCATGAAAATTTTGTTAGTCGGCTAATCGATATATCTTCATACCCATGTGGCATGATTTTATTCAGAACATGTCTACATACACATCCAATCATCCATGGAAAAATTATCTCTTGTGTGGGATTTTCTGATCTTATAGGTAGAGATGGTATGTGAGTCCGTGAACTGGACTACCAAAAAGTTGAAAAAGGTAGCACCGCCAGATGGATGGGGGCAATTGTGATGATTACAAAGTCTTTTAGGGTGACTTGGACATCTGAATTTGTGAAAATTAAACAATTGTGCTACAAAGTCTTTAAGGGTGACTTGGACTTTTGAATTTGTGGAAATTAAAAACAACCGTGCTACAAAGTCTTTAAGGGTGACTTGGACTTCTAAATTTTTGAAAATTAAACAACTATACTGCCCATAATTTCGTTTGGCATGTCTAAATAAAATAGAGAAGAATATAATAAGAATTTTAATTATTTTTTTAAAAAAGGTCCACCTTTATTGTTATTGTAAATAAGACCTATTTTTGGAAATTAATTAATAAAAAATGAACTTTAAATGAAATCAATTCTAGTAAAATGTGATCATTCTTCAAATTCAACAGCCACACAAAACTAGAATTGTAATTATATTTTATTTCAATTTTATGTCATTTCAATCAAAAAAATTGGTTTAAAATAGCATTTTAAGCTTGCCAAATAAATTGTAATGGCACGGAATTGGAATTAATATGAAAATTTCAACTAAAATATCTCTTTAACAATTGAATTGTTTGCGTGGATTTGAATTTATTGTGTTGGAATGCAATTCCAAATCCAAATATATACAAAGCAATCAAATTATATATTTGAAAGATGCTTCTCTAATTGCAATCAGTTCATGCAACCAAATTGACTAATGTAAAATATCTTGTCAAGTGAATCATGCCACAGAAATTAAGCTCAAAGCTTATTTTGATCTCAATCTAAAAAAAATACCATTTGAATGCAGTTTCATCCACTTTTAGAAAGATTTTATCTTTTTTTTTTTTGACAATTTTTCTTTTATTTCATGTCATGATAAGAAAATGAGACTCTAGAATGGAAGTTCTTGCGTAGCTGAAAGCATATAAAACAATGAGAAAAATAAAAAGATGAATTCCAATTTCGAGTATTATTGAATAATTGGCACTTATCAATAACTCTTACCTGTACATTGAAGGAAATTCAACCCCTAAACCTAGAATAATCTTAACAATTTTCTCTTGAATTTTGTTCGCATTTTACAATCTCCGGATTGTGAATCCTTTTGCAAGCATGCCACTGTGCTCTCTCCAAGAATTGGATCTTGGAGGTGTTGAATTCCTCACCGACGAGTACATGGGTGATTTATCCCACTACGTTCACAATGTAACCTATATAAACCTAAAGTCCTGCCGTATGCTGACCAATTCAACCCTGTTCATCCTCTTAAGAAAGTGTCCTTTGCTTGAAGTAATCATAATACAGAATACTGGAATTGGTGATAGAGAAAAAGATTTTGATTTTGATATTGGGTTAGGGAAGATTAACCACTGGATCCAATCTTTTTGTTTGTCTGATAACAGCAATCTAAATTATGAGTTGCTTAAAAAAATTTAATTTCTTACCACTTTTCATACATTTTCTAAGCAACCCAAAAATTCATTCAATCATATATATAAAACAAATTTTTGTTCTCAAAGTTTAAAAGAACAGAAAATAGAGTGGAAAATAAGTATATACAATCTGTTCTTTGTTTTCAAAATTAATAAAAAGTAGAAAACAACCTAAAAACAATATTTGACTAACTTATTTTTGAAAACTAGAATAATGTAAAAATTAAAAATAGAAAATAAAAAAATTATTTTATGCTTAAAAATAGAAAATAAAAAGAAAATTATTTTATGCTTTCTATTTTTTTAAACTCTCAAAGAAAAAAAAAAAAAAAAAAAAAAAAAAAAAAAAAATTTATAAAAAAAAAAAAAAAATTTATTTTTAAAAATAAAAAAAAAAAATAAAATTATTTTATGCTTTCTATTTTTTTAAAATCTCAAAAAAAAAAAAAAAAAACTATTTTCAGAATTCACAACCAAACTTGATTGTCTAAGATATCATCAAGCTAGTAAATATAATTTACCTTTAAAATGCACAATGCTAATCATCTAAACCAATATTTTGATAGTCCGTTTAATTATAATTTACATTTTATTAGGGAAGATGAAGAATGCTATACATCATTACAAAGTAATAGCTAAAAAAAGAAGTAAGTGATGCAAGGTTGGTTGATAAGTACATAGAAATTAATATTTAATATAGAAGTGGAACGTGTAATGGACGCTCAAATGTGAAAGAAGAAAGAAGGGAAAAGAGATGGAAAAGTCCCATGAAGTAAAGAAACTATAACAACGTTAAGTCAGAGAAAAACCAAACCCTCCTTCCGAAGCAAAACAAAGTGTAAAGCAAAGAAACTACAACGAACTTATTTGCCCCCAAAGACCTTCAAAGAAAGAAGCCTAAACTACAACGAACTTCATTTCCTCACGCAATCTAAGGGATGATAGATATGTATACATATAAGGAAACTGGTTTATAAATTAAAAATTAAAATTAAATTCTACAAAGAATCTATGCATTGTGAAAAATATGAATACACATATTTTTGAAAAAACTAACGATTGATCCCATATACTATTAGCGTTTCACATTGCACTCTTGAACTATCAAATCCCTTAGACTTCGAATTTGTGTCAGATTGGCCACTTATATTAGTTTGCTATTTGATTTTGGAATATAATCAATATCACGTTATGTCATGTGACTCAACTTGCAACTCTTAATACAAAAATATAAATTGGTAAATTTTTTTTTTTTTTTTTTTTTCGTTTCGAAATCAGACGGCCAACTAACGGAAAGGGTCATTCTAATACAAATTCAAAACTTAGGAAGTCAATGTGTCACAATTGATAGTTTAGGGGTTCAATGTGAAAATCATTGATACAATAGAAGATTATGTACAAAATTTGGTATGGAATGACATTTTTGTTCAAAAGAATACCTATAGACCTATTGAGAGAAATACCTAATAGGGAGAACATTAAGAGAATATTGTCAAAACATGGGTCCATTGAAGAAATTTTCCATATATGATTTTTTACTAAATGAGCCCAATGTGGCTCTTCTTATTCTTATTTTTCTCTTCTATTCTATTCTTTTCTCCCCCCTCACCCCCACCCCTTAAAATGCTCCTCTCGAGTCTCACCCACGCTGGTCAGAACTCAATCTTTAACATCTCCTTCATGACAAATTTGTTAGTCGGCATGATTTTCTTGGCAACCTGCCTAAAAAAATTATCTCTTGTGAGGGATTTTTTTATCTTAAAGAGTTGGACCGAAAAGTTTATTGTGTCTTGAGAGTCTGTGATGCACCGTCGGGTGGGTTTAGAGTGGGAACAACTGCCAGCTACCAAGTCTTTAGAGTGGATGACTTCTTTTTTCTTTTTTATCAAAAAGTGAGTGGGAACAATTGCCAGCTAGCAAGTCTTTAGAGTGGATGACTTCTTTTCTCTTTTTTTTTTTTTTTTTTTTTAAAGTTTTTTTTTCATTTTTCTTTTTGAAATGTGGTCGATGACTTAACTTTCGAATTTGTGGAAGTAACTGTCCTAACATTTCGTTTGGCACGTCTAAAACATAAAATAAAATAGAATTAGAATTTTAATTATTTTGGTTAGAATGTTTACCTTTATTATTAAATAAGGGGTATTTTTGGAAGTTCCCATTAACAAGTAACCACTATTCATTAACCCTACTAATATATATCGCTTAGTAAAAAAAAAATTGTAATTATACGGAATTGAAATTAATCTGAAAATTTCTATTATGTTAACTTCTAATATCTCTCTTTGAAAATGGAATTGTTTGTGTGGAATTGAATTCATGGAGTTTGAATGCAATTCCAATTCCAAATATATACAAAGAGACCAAACTATAAACTTGGAAGCTAGTTCTCTAATTGCAATTCTAAACCATTCGAATGAGTTTCATCCACTTTTAGAAAGTTTAAAAGATACCATTTGAATGCAGTTTTATCCACTTTTAGAAAGTTTTTACTATTTTTAACAACTTTTCTTTTATCTCATGTTATGATAAGAAAATGGGACTCACGTAGCTGAAAGCATATAAAACGACCAAAAAAATAAAAATATGAATTCCAATTGGGGTGCTAACGAATAATTGGTTACCATTGATTCTTATGCATTGAAGGAAATTCAATCCCTAAATCTAGCATAATTCTAACATTTTTCTCCTAATATCCTCACCAACTAGGTTAGCCCAGTGCCTTAGCCTTTGCACTGAAAGTCCCACTAATTCTTTGCAAATGCATAAGCCTTGATGTTTAGAAGTTGAAGCCTCATATTTTGGGCCCAAATAGCTTTTGGAGGTTGGAGCAAATAAGATGGAGAGGCAAAATGATATAGATCCAAATGTTGCTTGCGGCTCCAAAAGATTTATGGGCCTAGAAAGATGGACAGTCAGTTGGAGGGGTTCAGTTGGGTTTTGCTCCAAAATTTTCTGCAAGTGAGTTTAGGCCCAAAAAAGTCGAAGCCCAGGAGCAACGTAAGTCTTTGGGACAGAACGAATGAACTATTAAATATTAGTAATTATATACACAGTATGAGCATTGTAACTACGGTTATATTTCTCTTTTTACTTAGGAAGTCTGACTTTTTAGCCTAGCCAATAGCAAGCTACGAACCGAACCATACCTGTAATGGAAGAATTTTGTGAAGCTCAATAATTCAGTGTGACGCAAATACCATTGGGCCACAAAGCCTACTAGTAGTGTTCATATATACTCTTTAAGTAATTATGATATTTTTAAGAAGTTAATTACGTTTAAATGTTTATTTGGTGCTGGTTCCTCCATGTTACGAAACCTTGCAGTTTTTGAGTGTCATGTTGATCTCTTATCTGTTTTTAGTGATATATTTGAGTTAAGATATGGTGGCAGTCGGGCACACGAAATTGACCCATGAAGGAGTTTTTTCTTTAATTGGCTTAGAAAATAAAGTTTTGTGTTGTTCTCGAGCAACTAATTAGGGAACCTCCATTCAAGTTATTGTGTTGATAGATTAACTACTCTTAATTCATACTTATTTATGAGAAACTTTGGAATATCTCCTATGAGCTTGTTCAAATTATAGTTTGCTAGTACAAGGACCTTCAATTGAAATATCAAGGCCCAGAATGATGACCAGCCAGTTGGATTTGGAATAAGGAGCGGATGTTGACACACCCTCAAGCTATTAGCCCACCCCCACCAATTTTGATTTTTTACCATTTTATGAAAAAATACATTGTTTTTAAGAAAACTAGTCGAGTTTTCCACTAGAAAACATCATTTTGAACAACTTTGTAGAAGAAAGATTTTCCAAAATCTATCATTTAAGTAAACTTTTTGACCATTTATTATTTTTACAAAATATTTCGTAAAAAATGCCAAAAAGTCTGCTTAAATGATAGATTTTAGAAAAACTTTCTTCTACAAAGTTGTTCAAAATGATGTTTTCTAGTGGACAGCGCGGCTAGTTTTCTTACAAACAATGTATTTTTTAATAAAACGGTAAACAATCAAAATTGGTGGGGGTGGGCTAATAATAGCTTGAGGGTGTGTCAACATCCGCTCCCTTTGGAATGTGGGTTCAGTTGGGCTACGACCCAAAACTTTATGAAGGTGGGTTTGAGTTTAAACTAATCAAGGCCCAGGAACAACCCTAGCCCAACTCAGAAAAGTATAAATGTAATTGGAAAATTTCTTGCATCTCAAATGGAAGAAAGTACATAGATCTTCACGGCAAAGAACTGTTGTTTATTGAGCTGTGTTATTATGTCCCTAATCAATTTAAGTCATCCACTTTTTACTAAAGGAGGTAAAAAATGGAGGGAATATATATATATATATACTAAAAAATAATAATAAAAAGAAAGACTAAGATTGCATAAAAATTACAGGATGAATAGAGAGGTGCACATCCTCCATGTGGATCGTGAATTCGGTCAACATTAAACTTTAAAAATTCATCAACCTCAGATTCGGTCCATGTGATGACCCATTTTTATGACTTTTAAGATTTGGTCTATATCATGACCTATATTTCTTTAAAACTTCATTTCTTAATTAGGCCCTTTTTTTTTTCACCAAAATAAATTTCTTTCAAAATATATTACACTCTTGATAGCCAAGAATCATGAGTGAATGAACCATTTAATTGAGAACAAGCCCCCTATCTGGTCTAGATTAAGTAACCACTCATGCTTAATTACCCCCATAAGTTTTTTATTTATTTTTATTAACTATGCAAATGTATAAATAAAAAAAAGGGGGAATTTCAACGCTGAAGTGGAAATGATATCATAAGCAGTTCATGTTGTCAAGGACTATGCCTCATGAAGTGGAAATTCTATAATTGAACTTCAACGCTGGCCCAAGCCTTAGTGGGAGCGGCCTAAGATATCCCATGCCAAGGAAAAAATAAATGTCACAAAAATTTATACGTATTTATATTTTCAATTCATTTATACAAAAACTAGTCCATTATTTTGCACATTTGTTTTACATTGTTCACTTGATGATGTTTATAAGATTGTGTATCTCATCTCACCCTATGTTACCTATGTATGTATATAAATAGAGTTAGAATTAAGGGATATAATTTTATGCAAAAATTTGTACAATGTACGGAAATATACAAAGCAATCAAACTATATATTTGGAATATGCTTCTCTAATTGCAACCAAATCGACTAATGTACAGAAATTAAGCTAAAAGCTTATTTTGATCTCGATCTATCTCATGGGGCTAACCACTAGGCCTATTAAACGTAATTTTTAACTCCAAAAAAAATACCATTTGAATGCAGTTTCATGCGCTTTTAGAAAGAATTTATCTTTTATCTCATGTCATGATAAGAAAATGGGACTCTATAAATAGGTTAGAATGGAAGTTTTCGTGTAGCTAAAAGCATATAAAACAATGAGAAAAATAAAAAGATGAATTCCAATTCGGAGTATTATCGAATAATTGGCACTTATCACTATTTGATGACCAGCTAGTTGGAGGGTTTCATAAAAGTATAAATGTATTAAGAAATTGGGCTACACACCCTTAAGTCTCTCACATGAGCATTTTATACCATCAAGTTGAAAAATATTTTTAACATAATAAATAAACAAAAGAATTTAAAAATATGGAGGACCTCATGGTATAAAATTGGACTTCGTGGTATAGAGCTCCAAACTTTGGGACTTTTAGATAAATTTTCTTAAGAAAATCTCTCGCATCTCAAACAATAAAGAACATAGGTCTTCAAGACAAAGAACTATTATTAACTATATACATGGTATGAGCATTGTAATATAACTAAGGTTAAAATTTCTCTTTTTAGTTAAAAGAGATGTTAGAGGCTCAAAACACGATCACATAGATTCTAAAAATTGGGTTAGGGAAACAATCATGCACAAGTCCACCATTGTAGAGTATACGTTCTGTGAGAAAATCAAAGCAAGTTTGTTTCAAAATCACACACTTAATAGTAAGGAGACATGAGTGAATGAACCATGCCATATAATTGAGAACAAACAAGACCCTCCTTCTGTCTAGATTAAGGCACTGTCTAAATTAATTTTCTTCAAAATTCCACAAAATTTTAGAGATGGGGTGATAATCACTTCTAGTGATTGAATGGTTGACAAAATTTTAAAAATAATTAACGGAAACACAAGGTCTAAGTAAACATCAACCATGGTTAATTATCTTCATATATTTTTTTGCTTTCTTTTTATTAACTATGATGAAGAAAGGTATAAAAGAAGTGTCAAAGAACACCCCCACAAGGACCCCAACACAGTTTATGAGACACATACAAAGCTACAGGCAAAAGCTATATCCTCTGGGTGATGGAGGCAAGCAAATTATTTAAATCAAGGCTTTGCATGAGTTGTCGAAACTAAGACAATGAAGGAAGAATGAGCTAAAAAAAAGGCAATAAGACAAAATATGAAGCCAATTGTCACTATTACGGTCTTAGTAGGCTTCTAAATGTAATAATTGCTGCTAGCACTTTTAATAGATCACCTTCACCGAACCAAGAAGACCAATTAAGAACTCTAATATAAGCCCTTCCATTATTATGGGGTTAATTTCCACTAACCCCCGATTCATTTTGTTTTCTCCTATTTAGATTTTAGAACTAGATTTTTAGACGAGTGTAGGAGCCATTTACACTGATAGAGTGCAATGTTTTTGACGAGTTAGAAATATGAAATTTATTATTAATATATTTTTTTTCTTTCAGGTTTTGAACATGCAAAATCTGAACTATTGAAATTAGTGTTAAAAACATTGGAAAAATAAATATAACAGGGGAAAAAAAAGAATCTGAAATACCTGCATCTAGCTACCTCGCATAATGGTGGTAGTCTCTTCTCAAACTTCTCTAAGAATCTTAAAAGCAGTCGTAGAATCACATAAGACAGAGGAGAAGAAAAACATAATAGAAAGACTTACTAACAGGATATTAAAGAGTTTTTCACCATAAGCTCTAAAGCTCATTTTGGTAGCTTACAAAATGGAAAATTAAAACATATGAAAATAAATCAAAGTAGCCAAATGGTGGGTTAGGCTTAGGATTCTTATTTGGGGATGTTTTGTCATCTGTACAGATGCTCTAGAAGACGAACTTGATGTTTTAGGTGTTCAGTCGCCAAAAAGAGAGAAAGAGAGAGATGAGTCACGAGATAGGCATCGCAGGGGATCTTTAGGTATTCGGTTGCTTGGGCTTGGGTATGCTTTGGTGATGTGTCATAATCTGAAAGTCATGTTTTCTCACTTGGGTGATGTGCAAAGAATCTAGATCATGACACCTCATCCAAGTACCAAAAAACCCAAGCAATGGATCCTTGTCCGAGTGAGAAAGGGGTTAAAAATTGAGAGAGAGAGAGAGAGAGAGAGAGAGAGAGGATTTGGCTCCTCTGCTTCTGTTTGCCTCATCTCTGCTTGGTTTCTATGCAAGACCGACAAGTAGTCAAACAACGAATAGCATAAGACTACTATGAGGGCATTTTTAAGGGAAATGAGCCTTACTGACTTTTTTTTTTCCCCTCAAATGCCTTTTATAAAGAAAAAAAAAAAAAGAAAAAAAACCATGCGAGTACAAAATATAAGACAATGAAATAATTTCTTTTAAAACCACATAGCAGTCACGGATCCAATTTTCGATACATACTTTGTGTGGTGCTCATCGACAAAGTGGTGGTAGAGTAGATTTCTTGCTATTATAGGGGAGATCTACTTGATTCAATTCGGCACAGTTAAAAGCATTTTGATAATATTTTCAAATTATTGTGGATATAGCAAATATCATAAAAGAAAATTATATCGAAAAGCAAAAATCTCAAATTACTCTAGACACTACAAGAAAAGAGACCTATTGTAAGGAAATTTTGTAACGGAATGGCTTTTAGTAGCAAGAATTTCAGATCTAGCAACACAAATACTGTCGCAGCACAGCCAGCAGCACCAATTTGGGATTTTAGCAATGGGCGGTTGCAATTTTTGGCCTCTAATCAATTTGAGATGGATTTTGCATTCGCAGTGGGATAAAATATGTTTTTTTTAATAATATATAATTATCTTGCGACGGGCTTTACGGTCACTAAAAGAATAAAAAACATTTTTTATTAAAATTGGCCTTATAGCTGAATAAAAAAATATTTTTTTTTGCGAAAAAATCTTTCTATTCTGACCGGAATGCCGTCACAGGAATCTTTTCCCTCCATTGAATCCAATCACCCACTCTCTTTGCCGCCCCTAATTTGGCTCCTCTCTCTCTTGCATAGCCCCTCTTCTTCTTGTTCTCCTTCTCTCTCTCTTCCTCTCATCCTCTCTCCCCATTAGACATTGCAGCGGCCTTCGAGAGGGACAATCACTCCTTCTCCCTCTCTGTTCATCTCCTCCTCTCTCCATCCACCGTTGCAGCAGCAGCAGCTATTTGGGCGAAGACAATCACTCCCACTCCATTGTCTCTCTCCTGCAACGTTTTTTCTCTCTTCCTCGCTACAACAAAAATGGGCTACGGCGACACCGGGCG